>JARBWK010000005.1:120412182-120689682 GCA_030556195.1 Anolis apletophallus | reverse complement strand
GCCACGCCCCTCGCCGCTCCGTTAAACCGGGCGGCGAGGGGGGTGGCGGGAGGAGGTGGGAGGGCTGGGGAGGAGGGGGGGGTTTCCCCTCCTCCTTCCAGGTCCCCCCGCCGCTCTTCCTGATCAGAGGAGGAGGCGGAGGAGGCGCTCTGGCTGCCATGTGCGAACGTTCTAAACATTCGCTGGCAGCGGAGAGGCTGGGGTGGGAGTTCAGTTGGCAATTTTTTGGGGATCGTTTTTGGGGTGCTGGGAGGGATGTAGGTCGGTTTTTTTGGCTGTTGTCTGTAGCGAGTGTAATGGTCCAGTAGGCTGCCAAGTTTGGTGCCTCTGCGAGCCATAGTTTCTTTGTCTATATACGACTTTAAACGGACTCACCAAAATTATATATATAGATAATCCGCGGCCCGTTGGCCTCCGTTGTGAGTTCCAATGCGTATTAATCCACTAGTTCGTGGTTATCGCTGGGTAGTCCACCTACGGGTAATCCTTCTCCGGTTACCGACCGTTTCGTCTCAATCTCGTCAGGGTGGCCCCAATTATACAGAGATGCACAAAAGACTATATGTCTGAAATACAAACAATATACAATAGTATCCCATCTAAAAACAAGATAGTAACAAAGGGTAGGAGTATAATCTCAACACTTACCACCATAAATCATAAGTATGTAATAGCAATGCTGATGTCTCAGCTATGTATGAATCGCCCTCATGGCGCAGACCACAATCAGGTACATGCTATGGTTGAAAAGCTGCTTAAGTGCCTGAGCAGTGCAAGCAAATTAACATACAATAGAATGTGGCTTCCTTGGTTATTTAAAGCAGCAGGTCTGTTAGGCTTAGATTTTCATTGAGGCCTAATGGTTGCTCGCATATACTGCGGATTATCCAGGTACGTTCACATTTAAGTAATGTAGTTTGGATGTCTGCATGTGGTGGTACTGTCACTTGTTGTAAACCCACAAATTTGAAGTCTGGTACTGAGGCATGCACTGTTTTAAAATGTCTATACAAGAATGTGTCTTCATTTCAATGAAAATCTATGGTGGTAAGTGTTGAGATTATACTCCTACCCTTTGTTACTATCTTGTTTTTAGATGGGATACTATTGTATATTGTTTGTATTTCAGACATATAGTCTTTTGTGCATCTCTGTATAATTGGGGCCACCCTGACGAGATTGAGACGAAACGGGTCGGTAACCGGAGAAGGATTACCTGTAGGTGGACTACCCAGCGATAACCACGAACTAGTGGATTAATACGCATTGGAACTCACAACGGAGGCCAACGGGCCGCGGATTATAAAATATATTTTTGAGTTGACCATTGGGTCTCAAAGAATACATCACAGAAGAATGGGACTATATTATTGAGTCTATTAGACTCTGTGAAGAGGGACTTACTGTATCGTGAGTGACTCTGGTATTTTCCTTTGGTTTGTGCACCGTTTATATGTAATAGATATACTTTTGTATTATTGGAAAGTAATAAGATTGAGCTTATATGCAAGCCTGAATATATTGATTATATACAGAACCCCACAGTGTGTTGTTGTGTTGTAGGAACATAGATAGTAACTACACTGCTCATATTGCTTAATCTCTCCTGCTGGACTCAATGCTCCGTCTCCTATCAAAGCTCCATCCTTGCCTCCCATCACCTGCGTCGCTATCTTCATGAGAGCCGAACTCCCTTTCAGCTTCCATGGGCTCATCCTCCACTGTTTCCCTGATCCTTTCCTGCGACCCGTAACCACCTGGTTTCTCATAATGATCAGAATCATCACTCTCAGGGTCAGCCTGAACTTCCCAGTTAGCATAGCCGTCAGGCCATTCATCATCCCAGGCCAAACTCTCTGTGGGAGAGGAAGGCCCAGCTAACTCATCAGCCCCTTCCTCCATGTCCTCATCAACTGCAGCTGGCCCTAATGCAAGTGGGACCCCCGGTGCTGCCCCCTGCCCCCCAGTCACGAAAGGGAACTGGTTTGCTACAACATATGAAAAATAATATAAGAAATATTATTAACCTGATCGAGATCTTAAATAGAAACATAGACCAAAAGGTCGCTCTCGTATTTCTCGATGCCGAGAAGTCGTTCGACCGGTTAAACTGGGACACCATTGAAATCTTACTAAGGGAAATGGATATGGGCGCATACTTTACCACAGCGATTAAAGGGATCTACCATCACCAATCTGCAAATGTTATAGTAAATGGCACAAAATCAGACCCATTTGAAATTATGAGAGGGACTAGACAGGGGTGCCCCCTGTCCCCCCTAATTTTTAATTTTATACTAGAATTACTCCTTAAAAACATTTCCAAGGATAAAGAACTCAAAGGGATACAGATTGGGAAGGACAATTATAAAATATTTGCATTCGCGGACGATTTAGTCTGTGTTATTGAAGACCCAATAGTAAATATCGACCTCTGGCTTAAAAAGATAGATAAATTTGGGGAGATCTCAGGCTTTAAGTTAAACAAAAAGAAATCCAAAATTATAACAAAAAACATAAAGGGAAGAACAAAAACGGATCGAAAGTAAGTCAGGCATGGAGATTGTAAAAAAATTTAAATACTTAGGTATCACTCTTACGAATAACAACTGTCAGCTAGTTAAAAATAATCATGAGAGCCTTTGGAAAGAAGTAAGAAATGATTTAACAAGATGGAAATCCTTCAATTTATCCCTACTGGGCAGGATCTCCACTATCAAAATGAAAATCTTCCCGAGAATTAACTTTCTCTTCCAGATGCTGCCCATACTAAAAAATTCTCGAATGCTGAAGAAATGGCAATCAGACCTAGCGAAATTTATCTGGCTGGGCAAGAAACCTAGGATCAAACAAAAATACCTCATGGAAAGGACGGACCAGGGGTTTTTTGGCTTACCTAACTTGATTAAGTATTATGAGGCAAATTGCCTAGAAGGAATGAGAACGTGGGCACTACTTAATAATAGAGAAATGCTTAACCTGGAAGGCCCTAAAAACAAACATGGATAGCATGGCTACCTGATATAGAACAAATCTTCGGTAGACTCAAATTTTAAAAATCATATAATTAGA
Organism: Anolis apletophallus; assembly: GCA_030556195.1. Classification (NCBI taxonomy): domain Eukaryota; kingdom Metazoa; phylum Chordata; class Lepidosauria; order Squamata; family Anolidae; genus Anolis; species Anolis apletophallus. The sequence continues at coordinate 120,686,610 of JARBWK010000005.1, read as the reverse complement.
TCAGCCGCACTTAATATTTGGAACAAGTTTAAAAAGATACTCTACCCCAAGATTCCTCTTTGGGCATCACCCTTGGAGGCTTTCCAAATTAAGAGGACAGAGGATGGAAAATGGCCAACATATGCGGACCTATTAAAAATTGAAGGAGCTAATTTCATCTTAAAAAAACAGGAAGAATTATTGCAATAGAATTTAAATTGGTTCCAATATAATCAAATTCTAAAAAGGTATAACGAAGACAAAAAAGTAGGCTGGATGATGTACCCAACCAAAGGGGAAAAAGCTTGGCTAAATTCTGAGAGAAAAACAGTAAAATCTATAATTTCCTTCTAGAAGTAGATTATGAAAATAGCCCGAGTAAGGATATTATAAAAAAGTGGGCGGCAAATCTAGGATTTGATATTTCTAGAGAAGACTGGGAAAATTTATGGAAGGTAAAACAAAGGTATAACTATGCATACTGTCTAAAAGAAAACACTTACAAGATGATATACAGGTGGTATATCACACCCCATCAACTAGCTAAAATAAATAAGAATAATCGTGACCTATGCTGGAAATGCCAAGAAGAAAGGGGGACATTTTTCCATCAGTGGTGGACGTGTAAAGCCGCCTGCTCCTTCTGGAACATGATCCACAAGAACATCCTAAAATTTTTCCAAAAAAACTGGGCAAAAAAACCTGAATTTTACTTACTTAACATCACGGGACAAGTGAAGAATAAAGCAAATGACAAATTGTTAACCTACCTTATTGTTGCAGCCCGGATCATCTATGCCAGGCTGTGGAAAGCTACGGAATCCCCAAAAGAAGAGGACTGGATTTTAAAAATAATCGAAATAGCAGAAATGGATAAACTCACCTGCTGGCTCAGATATAATTCCAGCACAGCATATGAGGAAACCTGGAAGCCCTTCGTTAAGTTTATCAAAGAGAATTATAATTTAGATTTAAAAGGCTTAAGTCTCTAAATGAGTCAACCCCTTTAAGAAAAATGTAACTAAGACATAATTGAAGATTATTGAGATGTGAAGTCAACACTCTTTCTCTTTCTTTGTATTCCTGTAATGTAATTTTCTATGGAACCAGGTCAACCCGGACGGGGAGACCAGAAGGCCCCCCTTTTTTCCTTCTTGTGTAACCCCTCCCCTCCCAATTTCCCGCTCCCTTCCTTCCCCAATCCTTTGGTCTTTTTAATTCAAGTCTTGGACTCAAGGCCCTCTTCTACAGGCCTCCTCGACTTTATGTGTTTTTTGACTATGTAACTTGTTTTGTTTATGTACTTATCTGTATTTCTTATATGCAACTCCAATTAATTTTTTTTAAAAAATCAGAAACTTTTTGTTATACATGTCATGGTATCTTAGCTGAAAACTTGTACACACACACACACACAAAAGTGAATACAAATGGGCACAAGAAAAAGGGGTTAAATAACAACAAAAACATACTATTAGTTATCATATAAGTGAATGCAAAGTGTCTATGCACAAACGTGACTGTTAATAACTCAGCCTGATACACACAGAAAGATTGAGTGTAGAAGTTTCAGAAGGATTGAGTATGGATGTATTGTTGTTGTATTCGGGCATTGAATGTTTGCCTTTTATGTTTGGAATCCGCCCTGAATCCCTTTGGGGAGATAGAGCGGAATATAAATAAAGTTTTATTTTTTTATTATTATCCTTGGAGAAAGAGATTCATTTAGTTTTGCACTTTAAACTCCCTCTCCCTCTCTCTATATATGGGAGAAACAGTAATCATATTAGTCATATTTATGGTGAAATCTTTAAATACCAGATGGCGGAACAAACAAGATGTCTTTCTTTTCCACCATTCCTTACTTGTGCTCTACTGAAAACATCTAGTTGATTGCTATTGGAAACAAATCATAGGCCCAGAGATTCTCTGGTCTCTCCCAGCATAGTGATATTTATGGCTCTGTAGTCCAACACTCAAGCTCTCTACAACTCCCATTACTCTTTGCCTTTGTATGTATCTGTTTAAGCATATATGTTCAAAGTATGAAATGGAGGAATTGCCCTTTATGCCCAGATGTAAGTGTAGAAATTTAAGTCAAAAATTCAACCCGAAAACATGGATTCAGTTACCCATGGGTCAATGTGAGAACTGTACCTTAACCCTTATCAAAAAGAAAGAAAGAGAAAAAGAAATATCCTATTCTCTGAGTGATGAAAGGCGAGAGCTTGGTCTATCCTGGAAGAACCTAAAAAAAGCACCTGCGCTCTCTACTTTCTCTATGTGGGGAAATGGTGGCTACTTCCTTGAAGCAGCATTGGTACCATGGAGAGGGTCATGCGTCTCCATGGCATGATCCTTGACTTATCCACGGATCATATTAAAATCAGTAGGTTTGGCTCCCAAACCTGTCCTTGATTTATACATGAGTATATACAGTAATCGGTGAATACACTGGGTTATGTTGGCTGGGGGATTCTGGAAGACAGAATTCAGACAAGTAATTTTTTTTCAAACTCTGCATATTTGGGCAGCGCCAGGTACTCTTTTGGAGAAGGAGGGATCTCTCGGTGCTTTCCAGTGCCCATCTAGTGCTCCCTCTGGTGCTACATAGTCATGCACTATAGTTTTCCAAACACAGAGGACTACAGGTGGGTAGTGTGCAAAGAACATAGAGCTAAATTGAGCTCTTTTGGACTCCTGTTTGAGAGCCGCACAGTCACTGAATATACTTGAGCAATCCTGTTATTGCTTTATATCAACAATTTCTGTGTAAAATGGAGGAAAAGATGGAGCCCTAAAAGCCACCGTTGAGATGGTGAACAGATGAAAAGTTTTTAAGACACTCCTCATATCAAAAGTGCCTCATAACAGATTAATAATGCATGATGTTCGTTGTATTTTTCTAGTGATGATAGCAACCCTGCTTCCATCAAACTTGCTATTATATTTTTAATTGATTTCTAGCAGCTCAGTCTGAATCCTTTACTCAAATGCATGCATTTTTGCATGGTGGCTTTCTACATCTCTGGGTAGATGTTAACAATACAATGGAATTTGGGTGATGATTGATGTGTATTGATAGCACATAAGCTCCTTGATGTTCGACACCAGAGAGAATTGCTTAGCATTTTACATTGGGACTCACAGTGACGGGAGGCATGTAATATACACTCTGGGATATGTAAGTACCCATCTCCTGGATAAATAATTTAAGAAATTGTTTGGGAAACCATATCCATTATTAGGATTTGTGCTCAACAAGTGCCATTTTCTCTGAATTGTATTTGTATTTTGATAGGTATTGATTTTTATGAGTAGAAGCAATGAATAATACATTTCATCTTCCTTTGCTGCTCTTAACAATAAGCAGAGGGAAATAATGGAAGAAGAGATTTCTTTTAATGGAAGTGCTCCCTTTGAAGACCATGCCCTGTCTCTTCTGAAGGATGGGATGGGGAAAACATAGAAGAAACCTTGGGGAAATCTGCGGCCCAATGCAGCAAGTGAATGTTTGGTGTCCAAGAGGCGGAAATCTCTTGTGTTCAAAAAAGATGACACTAAACATATAGACACCAATGTTTACATGTGAAAATGTAAGTCACTGTACCACTTGGGGTCATCTTAACATATTTTGTTGCCTGAGACAAAGGAGGGGATAATGCCCCCTTTGACACCCATTTCTTTCAGGCACAACAGCTGATTAGATTGACAATTGAACTCTATTCAGAGTTTGGAAACATCCTTTTTTCAGCTACCGAATGTAATAACTGGATTATGAAAGTTATAATTCATTAAAAGTCCTTTTTTCCAGACTGGTTTGAAGGCTTCTCATAGTGGAACCACATTCATCTGAACAGCAGGATAGTTTAGGACAGTGTTTCCCAACCAGTGTGCCATGGCACACTAGTGTGCCGTGAGCGATCATCAGGTGTGCCGTGGGAAATTGGCACTCTCCCCCCTCCTAGCAACTCTTTCTCCCTCATATATATGTTGTGTTCATCAAAACAGGGCCAGGTTTCACACTGATTGTATAAATACATTTTAAAACATATTAACTATATGTATTACTGTGTTAGAGTGTAATTTTGTGTCATTTTGGTTGGTGGTGTCCCCCAGGATTTTGTAAATGTAAAAATGTGCCATGGCTCAAAAAGGTTGAAAAACACTGTTTCAGGACACAAAACAAGGTCATCCAGGTCTATCCTGTATGGCTTTAATAAGAAACATCTCAAGTTTACTTTCCTAAACATCTGAAGCAACTGCCTTGCTATGCCAACGAGATTTCGGAATAAATTCTCTGATCACAATGGGCACTCATTTGCTGACCATCTCTTCTCTTGTGGAAGCCCCTCAAAAAGAATAGGAACTTTTGAGAACCGCATACTTGCACAATTCATATTTGATCCCAAGTGCCATGTGAAAACCCCCATGGATTTTTAAAGGCTTGCTGTCTTTTAACTTTCTCCATAGTAGTAGGTATATACTTTTATATTCCTTCTATATATTTCAAAGTCTTAGTCTGCCATTGCAAATGCATGTTTGAATTCTTGGCAATACATTGTTTCTTGGTTAAGCAATTTAAAGTATTTAATTTCAAAATTCTTCCAAACCCAGAATGCCAAGCTTAACATTTAAGGTGACCAATCTTTACAGAATACTGAAGAATCTGATAATTTACTTTTTTTGGATTACAACTCCCAGAATCCTCCAGTGACAATGGCTAAAACAGAAGTATCACTTGTCCAAGGCTGGATTTACACTGCCATATAAACCAGATTATTAAAGCAGATAATCCAGATTATCTGATTGGAATTTGATTATATGACTCTACACTGTCATATAATCCAGTTCAAATCAGATAATCTGGATTTTATATTACGGTGTAGATCGAGACTAAAACTCTGCGGGTGTTAAGGGACTATATTCTGAAAACTGCAGATCTGGGCATTGTAAAAGAACATTTCCTTTTTTGGTTGTTCATCTTTGGGGCCTTTTCTGGTGCAGTTTACTCCAAATAGACTATAATTCATTCATCCAAGTCAATACTATCAACTGTTGGGGATAATGGAAGCTATAGTCTAAAACAGGGGTAGGGAACCTATGGCTCGGGAGCCAGATGTGGCTCTTTTCATGATTGCATCTGGCTCTCCCATTCCTTCTTTCCTCCATTCTCCCTCTTCCCTCCTTCCTCTTCCATTCTTTCCTTCTCTCCTTCCTTTTCCCTCCCTCTCGCCTCTTCCTTCTTTCCTCCATTCTCCTTCCCTCCCCCTTCCTTCCTTCCTTCCTTCCTTCCTTTTCTATTCTTTTCCCCCAAGTCTTCCTTTCCTTCTCCTTCCTTTCTTTTTACTTCCTTTTCTCTCCCCTTTTTTCATTTCTTCTTTTCCCTTCATTATTTTTCTTTTTCCTCACTCCCTTTCCTTTCTTTTCCCCTCCTTGTCTCTCTCCTGCTTTTCTTTTCTTCCTTTTCCATAGTTCATTCTTCTTTTCTTTCTTCCTCTCCCCCCCCCTTTCTTTCTTTCTTTCTTTCTTTCCCCCTTCCTTCTGTCTTCTCTTCCCAGACTCCGGAGCATACCTTTTGTAGAGCCAGATCTGAAGCGTCCTGTCATTCTGCCGGGGGAATCCTTTTCTCATAGTATGTATGTACGTATATACTCACATTTAGTTGAATTCAGTCTTAAAATATATTATATATATTATATGACTCTCAATGAAATAAATTTCCAAATATTTTGCTTTCAAGACTCTCGGAGTCAAAAAGGTTCCCGACCCCTGGTCTAAAATATATTAAGAGAGTGGAGCCCTCGGTCACACAGCAGGTTAAACTACTGAGCTGCTAAACTCGTTGATCGAAAGGTTGCAAGTTTGAATCCGAGAGCGGTGTGAGCTTCTGCTGTCAGCCCAGCTTCTGCAAACCTAGCAGTTCAAAAACATGCAAATGTGAGTAGATCAATAGGTACCACTCTGGTGGGAAGGTAGCAGCGCTCCATGCAGTCATGCTGGCAACATGACCTTGGAAGTGTCTACAGACAACGCTGGCTCTTTGGCTTAGAAATGGAGATAGCATCAACCCCCAGAGTCGGACACAACTGGACTTAGTGTCAGGGGAAAACCTTTACTTTACTTATCTTAAGATAATTGATTCATAGTTTTTAAAATAGGTGTCCAAAATATTTGAATGATACTATGTGGAAGAAGAATACCACATCGTGTTTTCTTCTTCTTTCCCTTCCCTTCTTCCTGTTCAACAAATATTTAATTTAATTTTAGAAGATTGCAGTCATGCAACTATTCCCAGTGACTGTAAAGGATTATTACTTAATGTTTTCGTTCTCCCTTCCCCTACCCTACCTATATGAGAATACAGATATTTTTATACGCAACAGAAAGTCAGCAAACCAGCGAGCATAAACATGAATGTATTTGTGTGAACTTTTTGTGAATAGGAAATGAAAAGAAGCAAAGGCACCACTGAGCTGAAGAGCAATTTGGAATTCAGACAAATGTTTGCAAACCTTGTCTTGCTGCATCCAGCCAGCTGTAGATATTCACAGGTGTAAGAGATAGTGGTTTGTGAAGGAAGAGACATAAAACCTGCCCCTCTCCCCCTATATGCCATCCCCCATTAGAAAGAAAACTGACATCTACCACTGGGTATCACAGTTAGTATGAAAGGCAGATGGAAATAGATTATTGGTTGTGTTGACTATTTTTCAAAGCAAATGATATATTTATATTTGTGCACGCATACACTGTTGCAGTGTTTTTCAACCTTTTTTGAGCCGCGGCACATTTTTTACATTTACACAATCCTGGGGGACACCACCAACCAAAATGACACGCTAACACAGTAATACATATAGTTAATATGTTTTAAATGTATTTAGGCACTCAGTGTGAAACCTGAACCTGTTTCGATGAACACAAAATAGATATCCTGGCAGGAATGGCAGAAACAATCATATAAAGCAATATGTAATTCTCTTGGATAGCTGTATGTCCCCCAATTGGGTAAAACTATCCTATATAATGTATAGTTTGTAGCAGGTCAGCTATTGTGGTGGTTCAAATAAACATTGCAACAAAAGATTCATTTCTATCATCATTATTTTTATACAACCATTCATTAATTCATGTATTATTTCATTTTCATATGGTTTAGGACCCAATTGTGTCCTTTTGATTACAGCATAAATCGTACATACCTTATTGGCATGTCTTCATTTCGAAATCAAATATAAAATTACACATTAATTGTGGTCTTTCTTAATTAAATTATATGGCACATTTGGTCTTAATCAAGTAAAGTCATATCAAGTGCTTCATACATTTTCTAAACACCTTCAGTATGAGTCATAAGGAGCATAACAACCATCATGTTACATAGAAATCATAGTGTCAAACTTCCCAAATCAATATTACACTCTAAATGATGGTCCCATTGTATTGTATTGGCCCACTCTTATAATGTAGAGAAATTAGGGCTTCAGAGTCAGGCTGAGTGGATGTGTGAATTGTTGGTTCTCTGTCGTGCTTGCAATCCAGGCTCAGAATAGCGGGGGATGACTGGTCTCGCTAATTCTCTTGTTGGTGTATTAACCCCCCTTCCTGTTAGCTATGTGAGTCTTTTTGAAAGGGGACTGCCGTTTTCTTTAAATGAGTGCTGCAAGGCTTGTTTGTGCCATGCGCTGGGCAAGGGTGCTCCGCCGGGCAGCAGGGTGGGTTCCCGTGTTCTGGCGTATGGCGTGTCCCAAGCACGTCTTCCAGATAATTATCTCATCCACGTTAGGGTGCCCTAAACCTCCGTTTGAAGTTTGGCAAACTGTGCGCTTCCGCGTGTCGCGGGGGCGTGTGGGGGGTCTCCCGTTTCGGGTACGTTACCTCCAGTTGAGTTCAAAAGGATCTCCAATCTTGACTCGTACTTTGGTGTGTCCTGGGCGGGTTAGGATTCTTTCTCCTCCCGTCCCCTGGCGCTGTCGACCTGGCTGCGATTGAGCGAAGGTGAGGTGTTCGCTAAAGGCGTATGCCTCACTGCGCGGTCTGCGAGTGCAGCAGGCGGCTCTTTCCCACTGCGGGGTCGCGTCTGACTTTTTGCTGCGTAATGAGTGGTTCCCTCGTGTGGGGGATCCGTGCCTACGGCAAAATTCCACTGGGCACCCCTTTCGGGGCCGTTTCGCGTCGTCTCTAGCGTCGCTTCGTCAGGGCTGTTTTAGAGGTCACAGACTCTAGCAGCGGTGCGTTCCGACTATTCCTCTTTTTATTTATCCTTCTTTTGGCTCTGTATGGAATACATAAAGAACTGTAAGCATGTCCCATGGCATGGGAGGTGGTAGATTCTTCTGTGGTTGCTAGGTACATACCTTTCCTGGTTGGGAGTGTCTCTCCAAAGTGATGAGTTCCCAGGGGCTGGAATCAGCTATAGAGGTGGTTCCTCTATTATCCAAGAGAATTACATATTGCTTTATATGATTGATTGTGCACTGTAAGCGTAAACTATATTATTAGGAATGGCAGAAAGACACAAACTTCCCACACAGAACTCCCATAACCAAGAGAAAATACTATAAGAGTTTTGTGGGCATTGCCCTTGGGTTTTGGAGTTGTAGTTCACCTATATCCAGAGAGCACTGTGGACTCAAACAATGTTGGATCAGGACCGAACTTGGCATGAATACTCAATATGCCCAAATGTGAACACAGATGGAGTTTGGGGAAAATAGCATGAGCGTGTTCAGGAGGGGAGGGGGGAGGGAGGAAGATGTGACTTGTGTGGGCGCTACTGCGCAGACTCCCCCCAGAGCAAAGCGAGGCAAAGCTAGCAGAGCGAGGCTGGGAAGAAGGGAGCCCGAGTGGAGAAGAAAAAATGTTTGGCAGGAGGGGGAAGAAAGGGTATTGGAGGTTCCAATTTCCCACGGCACACCTAATGATTGCTCACGGCACACTAGTGTGCCACGGCACACTGGTTGGGAAACACTGCACTATTGAATGTGCATATAACACACACACATTCTCTCACACACATTCTGAAACACGTACACTTTCAGAAGCATAAATACTGGAAGAATGTTGTTTTAAAACTCCTCCACAGTGATATATTTTAAACTTGTGATATATATTTAATTAACATTGTACTCAGCCATCCAACAGAACAAATGAGTAAAAAGATTCCATTTTGAAATAAATTAATTGCTCAGGCAACTGACTGGTAGCCTTATCACACTGGGCAAAAAAAGTGTCCTTTTGTCCCAGTTCAGCCATGGAGCCCCACGCTGCCCATAAGATGATGTAGGGTGACTTCCAGTGGGGCTGCAAAGGTGAACTGGGGTGTCAGTGTGGTGGGATACTGCTGCCACCAATGTGGAAGCCTCCCCGTGTTGTTTAAGGAGCAATGGGGCTTTGGCAGACTCAAGCCACAGGGCGACACTTTTCCACATGGGATGGGGAAGCATCTGCTGGTGGACAGGGTGCCAGGATTGCCCTGCTGTTGCCCCACTGCCATCCTACTGCCCCTCAGCTGCTGCCCCGGTTCACCATGCAAGCTGGACCTCGCCCATATGATGAGGACCTTAATTGCTGGTTCTTGACATCATCTCTTTCCCAGTTAATTTCAAGATCTAGATCTTTTCTGACTGGTTATTTCATACTGGGGACGAAGGAAGAAAGATTAGTATAGAGATTGCTGATATTTACTTCCACAGTTGTTGAACTTATGAAATATATGACAAAAATCCATATTCATGCACAGCAATACATTGATTGGGCCAAATGGCAAGGATGAAGTGGAAAGGTGGGAGCTCTCCAGATCAATTCATCAGACACAATGTTACAATAGAAAAATAGGAATGGGAAACAGATGTTGGAAAGAAAGGGGAAAGGAAGAGGAGAGAAGATACATGAAATCAGTTTTGAAGGGCCAGTTCAAACTTGTGTGGAAAGGGGGAGGAATGTGGACAAACAAACATTTGCACACGTGTCACTGGTATTTCATCACCAATCATACAGGGTTTTTTTCCCCCTGGAGCATGGGAAGCTCTGTAAAATTCCAGAGCAAAGTTGGGTTAAGAGCAAAAGACCTGAGATACCTCCCCAGAAGTTGCCATATGTTGTGTAGACTGGAAGCTGGACTTGAGATGGCTACATTTTAAATTTGTGTAGACAAGCCCTTAGTGATAGAATTGCCATAAGTCAAGATAACAACAAAAATATTCTATTGAGGATCTGACAGATGATGAGACGGTTTAATGTTTCATCATTTGTGATGATTGCATTAAGTAAAACGTAACAAGTAAAACTTAACAAAGTCTTCTACAACCTCATTTAAACATCTGCAGACCTCCCCTTCTCCATTTTTGCTGAGAGTTGAGTCCCTGTATCTCTGTATGTGCATGACATGGGTAAAAAAAGTCCCATGTTTATTTAGAACTCCTAATTTGATGGTATTGGATCATTATTGTTTCCATCCTAAACTTGAAGAATTTTGCAACTTTTGGTAAAGTCTTTAAAAACAAAGGAAAATATAATCTCTACTGGCCGAATTCAGTGGGTATTCCTACCCATAGAGAGGACCTTGTTGTAGCTATTAAAATATGGAACCTCTCAAAGAAAAAAAGGCTTAATGCACCACTAATCTTTTTGAAGTCTCATGAAAGTAAACTCAGACCAAATCCCTGGCCTGGATGGACACAGATATCAGTCCCAATTTTCACCATTCTGAGATTAAATCCCAAATTGTTTTCATAGCAAATACTGTATAATACAAGACTCTAAATGCTTGTAAAGTTTGATAAAAAGTGAACTAAACCTAAATTCTGACTATTCTAGTGTTCAGTTTATTGGCACCTCTACTTAGAAGATACCTAGGTACACAAATACTTTGAAATTCGTTAATAATTCATATTTGAAATTATTTTGACCCTATAACGACTCTGGGTGTCCAACCAGGACGTGAAGTTTTGAAATCGAACCTGGGATGGCCATTTTTCTAAAGGTCACGTTATTAGGTCATTTTTTCCCCTCCCAGTTCTCAACTCGGGAGAGGAGAGTGGAGGCAGCAGCAACCTCCCTTCTCGTTTTGCCAGCTGAGAGCTTGAGGTGCGTTAGTTCTTGGCAGGGAAAGAGGTGCCCGCACCTTTTTCCCTGCTAAGAACTAACGTGCATCAAGCCTTGATGTTTCTGATCTGCCAAGGGAAGGAAGGGAGGGGTGGATGGCTCGCATGCACTCCTACAAAACACAGGAGGCAATGCACCAAGCATGCACTAAGTTACTGAGTAAGTAACTTAGTAGCGATTCTCTCACCAATATCAAGTGAAGTTAGATATTCAACAGGGAACCTTTTGATGGAATTCATACACCCAGAATCGCTTCTCCGCAGCCTCCTTTCCAGTGCATTGTGATATTCGGCACGGGATCCATTTTTCGGGCATCGATTGGTCGGGTCTGTGGCTGTGTTTGGGACAAGATTTTGCCCGCTTTTGCTCCTGTTTTCGAGCAGCTAGAACTGCAGGACTATTATTATATGTGTAAGTGACCCTGAGAAGCAATTTTTGAGGAGATTGATATTCCTGTTATAAGAAGCTCATACTGCATCTGTGAATTTCATTTGCATTAATTGATTATTTGTTGATATAGCTTGCTTCTATCATGTTGTTAGTGGGCTTTAGGACTTATTATTCAGGCTGAGTGAGTGCATACCATGCATGCATACCTGTGTGTACCCATACTGTCCGCTACTTACTCAGTAACTTAGTGCATGCTTGGTGTATTGCCTCATGTGTTTTGTAGGAGTGCATGCGAGCCATCCACCCCTCCCTTCCTTCCCCTGCCAGATCAGATGCCATCCTGGGTTATATCTGCATGCATCTGATCTGGCAGGGGAAGGAAGGGAGGGGTGGATGACCAGCCAGCTGGCTTAACAAATAATAACAAATTTTCGTTATTAATTACGTTTCAATCACGAAATTTATTTTTAAAAATTGTGATAATTTCTATAATTACCCAGCAACGAAAATCTCCCCCCGAGTTTAGAATCAATTTTTTTAAGGATCAACCACCCCTACTAGATACCATAGCCAGGAAAGATATTGTTTGAACTTCCAGAGCAGGACTGAGCTGTGAGAGCAGTGCCATGCTAGACCAAAGATTCTGGAACTCATTAATCAATTCTATAATATAAATTCATCTGTCCAAATATTAACATGTCATTCTTGCTCATGAAACCCATAACTAACTATGGGGAGGGTCTCTTACATATGCACTGAACATTTTATAAACAAAATAAAATGGATCTGTTGTGTTTTATTTAACCATTTCACCAAATGATCAGGCAAAATGGTTTTGTTCCCACAGTGCCGAAGAGGAGGACAACAGTAGAATGATAAGTGGCTATATTTTTGTACCAGAATGCACAATGAATTCCAAATATTTTATAGGTGCCTTGTTGACCAGTCTTGCCACTTCTGCTTTCCATTGTATAAATGTTTGATGCACTTTTGTTCGATAAGTAATGTGTGTTTTTCCTCCTTGGAGCACTGAATTAGTTTCTTTCTCTGTCTACATCGTTTTGTTTCTGGTTGCACATCGGAATGACAAAGTCTAATTTGTGCAGCTGAAAAAGTGTGTGTTTGTGGGTGCGAGAGTGTGAGTGAGTGAGTGAATGAATGTATAAACTGTAACAAATAAGGAAAGGATATATTTCACAATGAAATATTTGCTTGGCAGTATAATAGATGTTTCTATTGCGTCTGAATCCCGCATATTTTCTGCAGAGCGTGCCTCGGCTATTGACATACTGTTGGTTTTATACATCCCAAGATGCATGAATTATTACTGTCATTCACCATTTTATATTTCTAGTTCCATAGCCTATAGCAACGCTTTATTGTGAGCTGTTGCTGGAGAGTATATAGGACCTCTGGCGATGCTAGCTATTGATCAAGTAGTGTTCAATGTTTGCCTGCTCGGTGCTGCAAAGATGTGCTAATTTTGCAAAACAATATAAACCCTTCAAATGTTTGTGGTTGCCATTTCTTGACTTTTTAGCATTACCGGGCTGAGAAGTGAAGGCTGGCAAAGATTTAGAAATAAAAAAAAATGTCTGGGATACTCTTCCTCCACTGCATGTGAAATAAAACTGGTGCCTGGTTTCTGAGATTGATGTTGTATTATAGATGCAAAGTACACTATGCAGAAATGAAAACAGGCTACGCATTATTAACAAACATGTTGCCCAAAGGAAAGTTATTAATAAGTGATACACTGAGAGGGGGAATGAAAGTCTGAATGCGTAATCCGATAAGCACCACCGTAGGGCAACGTTCATTTATTTTTCGATAGTCACGTTGAAACAAATGAAGGAGGATTGGTGGATTGGTCCCAAAGCAGTAACAGTGTTGATTAATTTTTGTGATAACCATGCCCTTCTCTCTCTCCCTCCCTCCCTCCCCCCCCACACACACACACACACACACACACACACACACACACACACACTTTTAATAAAACCAACAATTTCCTTCCTTTCCTGTCTTTAATGATTGCAATAACAGGAGAAAGCACAAAAAATGCATGTATCTTTTTTATGAGCTTAGGAAATGAAAAAAAATGCTTCATTCTTATTTGGATCTTTTTGTGAAGAGATAGTAAGAGCACAAGGATTGTGCTTTTAATGTATACATTTGGAAGCACTAAAATAATGCCATTAATTAGCACTGAAGAGCTCTGGCCCTGAATGCATTTTCAATCCATGTAATGCTTAAATGCCTCTTACAAAGACAACTAGAAAATCAATGAAGAGACTTCCGTTGGGGGTTTGGATTTTAGCTTTTCCAAGCACAATGCCCTGGGGAATGTTTGCAAGCATAGCCCTTGTTCTGTAAGAATTATCCTTTGCTTCAAGCAATTGTCTTTCTCCTTTTAGGTTTCGTTCCCCATTCCATCCTGATTTTGTTCTCTCACCTTCTTCTCTTTGAGCTAGGCCTTCAGCAGTGTGTATTGCCTAATCCAGGGGTGCTCATTAGGTAGATCGTGATCTACTGGTAGATTGCGTAGGGCGTCCTGGTAGATCGCAGGGAGGAAGGCTCAGTCCCACCCCACAGGCTCCCGACGCCTCCCAAGTGCTGCCAGCCCTGGGTTATCTGAGGTCCTTTCCACACAGTTGAATAAAATCCCATCTTATCTGCTTTGAATCAGATTATATGGCAGTGTGGACTCAGAAAACCCGGTTCAAAGCAGATATTGTGTTATATGTTTCACATTTTTGTAGTGGGTAGGTAGATCATTTTGACTTGGTTATTTTATAAGTAGCTCGCATGCTGAAAAAGTGTGAGCACCCCTAATCTGAAGGCACCAAGAAGGGTCAGACCTGGTTAGTACTTGGATGTGAAACTGCCAGCAAATACCTGCTGTGGTAGGCTATAGTTTTCAAAGTAAAGAACTGGTCTAATAAAATCCTATGAAATTCATGGGGTCATCATGAGTTAACAGAACACTTGAAGGCACACACATACCCCCCTCCCCTGTGATAGTATCGTTTTTGTTTGCTAGTATGTGTTTCTAGCATGCTTACATGTCTAGAACAAGCAACAAAGGTCTACAGATCTGTTTGGCTGTAGGTGTGCATTTAAATGCTCATCCAGTTCCCTTTGAAATATGGGTCATAACTTGCAGTCCCATATTGATTTCAGGCAAAAGAAATGACATACTTCCTCATCCTATGGGTTTTGTTTTTGTCCCTTACTCCTTTTTGGCCATAGATCCTGCTGAATGCCACCACATGATGCAGGCCATGGCCCCACCCCATTGATGGCAAAAGTGGTGAAGATTAGAAGTATTGCAAGTTGTTTCCTTGACAACCATAGCAAGGAACTCAACTTTTGGATAGCTCTACAGTCTTTGGGCTTTGTCCCCATCTTTTGGGGGAAGGAACAGGACCCAATGTCCCCATATGATCGGTGAAAGAGGATGACACACCTTCTGTTTCTCCTGTGATTGTGTGTGAAACAAAACAAAAGAGAGGAGGGGCATCAGTATGATGATGTCCTAGGACTGATGAAGAAAATACAGGAAGACCATGTAACTTCTTCACCACCTAGTGTGGCAAATTCTTGGTGGTATGGGCATACCAAATCACCTTGTCTCTCTCCTGAGGAATCTGTATAAGGACCAAGTAGCAACAGTAGAAACTGACCATGGAACAACAGACTGGTTCAAGATTGGGAAATGCGTATGGCAGGGTTGTATACTCTCACCCAACCTATTCAACTTGTATGCAGAACACATCATGCAATGTGCAGGGCTTGATGAATTCAAGGCTGGGGTAAAAATTGCTGGAAGAAACATTAACAACCTTAGATATGCAGATAATACCACTTTGATGTCCAAAAGCTAGGAGAAGCTGAGGAGCCTCCTAATCAAGGTGAAAGAAGAAAGTGCAAAAGCTGGGTTGCAGCTAAACATAAAAAAAACCAAGATTATGGCAACAAGAATGATTAATAACTGGCAAATAGAGGGAGAAAATGTGGAGGCAGTGACATACTTTGTATTTCTATGTGCAAAGATTACTGCAAACACAGACTGCAGCCAAGAAATCAAAAGACGCTTACTTCTTGGGAGGAGAGCAATGACCAATCTTGATAAAATAGTGAAGAGTAGAGACATCACACTGGCAACGAAGATCCGCATAGTAAGAGCAATGGTGTTCCCCGTAGTCACCTATGGATGTGAGAGCTGGACCATAGGGAAGGCTGAGTGAAGGAAGATAGATGTTTTTGAATTGTGGTGTTGGAGGAAAGTTCTGAGAGTGCCTTGGACTGTGAGAAGATCCAACCAGTCCATACTTTCAGGAAATAAAGCCCGACTGCCCTTTGGAGCATTTTGGCCACATAATGAGAAGACAAGAAAGATTAGAGAATACAATGATGCTGGGGAAAATGGAAGGAAAAAGGAAGAGGGGCCAACCAAGGGCGAGATGGATGGATGGCATCCTTGAAGTGACTGGCTTGACCTTGAAGGAGCTGAGGGTGGTGACGGCCGATAGGGAGCTCTGGCATGGGCTGGTTCATGAGGTCACGAAAAGTCGGAAGCGACTGAATGAATGAACAACAAGCATTTAGACAGAAGCTTGAGTAGACATATGATTCGTTTGTGGGTAATTTATTCATTCCAGTAGGAGTTGCATCCATGGGATTTATATTAGTATCGTCATGCTGTGCAGCCTTTGGTTCAATGGGTGTGTTACACTTGGGATCAAATAATAGCCCTGTACCTTGTCTTCCTCATTGCATCTCCTTTTACTGTAGTTATTTCTAAATGTGTTAAAATGAATATGCAAATAGGAGTGTCCACAGTTGTCCTTTATTTTGGATGATATATAAGCAGCCACGAGTGATCGCTTATGATGACGACTTGTGGTTAATTAAACATATGGTCTAATGGAGAACAGAGAAGGCACAATTTCACAGTGATGGTGAAAGAGAGTGGGAAGAACAGAACATCAGCAAACATGTATATTAGCAAATAGTATAGGTATGCAAAAGTTGCTAACACCAATGAATAGCCATGTTTAAATTGCACTGTTTTCATTTCAGTGCAGCTTCCTAGGGAAAAAAGAACCCAATAACCCAAGATGCCTTCAAGGTTAGAAGTATGTCCAGTATCCTGCCCCCCCCCCCGTCCCCCCTGTTAGCAAACTTTCCCTAGAAGCTGCCAGTATACTGAGACTGCTTCTGATCCTTGGGTTAATATCAGTGCATAGAATGACAGTTTTAAAAAAATCTTGCCAATCTGCACACCACAACTCCTGTGTAAAACTTTCCAGTGGTTCTTTCAAACTACACAATTATATTTATAGGAATTCACATTTATTTATTTGTCACATTTCTATACCTCCCCTCTCAGCCCAAAGGTGACTCGGAACGGTTTACACAAGGCAGTCTCTGCCCTCCAATACAACACAAGTGAACAATCCTAAAAATTACCATATAGCAACAAATTAATAATTAAAAACATACAATTGCAGTTTCAGCGTCATGTTGAAATAACTTTCTGTCACATCGTCGTCATTCCATATATCTAATTAAACCGTTACATTTCATCAGCAAATGCCTGCTCAAACAGCCAGGTCTCGACTTTCTTGCGAAATATCAGGAGGGAGGGGGCCGATCTGATGTCTCTAGGGAGGGCGTTCCAAAGCCAAGGAGCCACCACTGAAAAGGCCCTGTCTCTTGTCCCCGCCAGTCTCGCCTGTGAAGAAGTCGGGACCAAGAGCAGGGCCTCTCCGGATGATCTTAAACATCTCGATGGTTCATAGGGAAAGATGCGTTCAGACAGGTAAGTTGGACCTGAACTGTTTAGGGCTTTAAAGGCTAAAGCCAGCACTTTGAAACTGGCAGCCAGTGGAGCTGGCACAACAGGGGAACTGTATGCTCTCTGAATGCCGCTCCTGTTATCAACCTGGCTGCTGTCCGTTGGACTAGTTGCAACTTCTGAACAGTCTTCAAAGGCAACCCCATGTAGAGAGCATTGCAGTAATCTATGTGGGATGTAACCAGAGCGTGGACCACCATGGCCAAGTCAGACTTCCCAAGGTACGGGCACAGCTGCTGCACAAGTTTTAACTTCCATCCTATGAATTACTGGGATTTGTAGTTTAGGTTTAGGTTTAGGGAGCACAGTTTAGAATTCTGAGCCAGAATTTTAGCACCTCACCATACTCCCAATCCTGGGACTCCATAGAATGCCATGATAATGGAATCATAGTGTTGTAATTGTGAGAGAGCCCCAGGGCTGCAGTTTAAAGCTCATTTTATTGCCTGACCTTGGCACTCCTTGTCTCTAGTCTCTGATCACTAATTGGAGATAATGGCAAAGGGTAATAAAATGAAATTATTTGTCATACAAAAAGAAAATCTACCATGTATAGGTTTTATTATGTTGAAAGGAAAATGTAGACTTACTTCCTTTTTCTTATTCAGAACCTCCATCAAATTAACATATCATGTTATTTCCCATCTTTCAGTTATGCCAATAATCATCTCATTTAGCCAATTATAACTTCAGCCTCCATGAAAAAGGCAATGTAGGGCAAAAAAAAGCTGATAGAAAGAAACACCTTGAAGTAAAGACCATTTTATGACAAAGGGCACACATTTGTATGTTCTCTCTTGAAATAACCTACAACTATTTCAGGTATCATCAACTACAGCATGTTGCAGTTAGCATTTATTTCTGTGAATTACAGTTCTCTTTTTTTAATGTGATATACTGTTTCATTCTGGAACACTCATAAAGAAGTCATGAAATATTTCAAAGATTTATGAGACCAGGCCCTCAGCTGGAGTAACTAGCATGGGACCACTGACTCCAGCAGAGCTATCATGACTGGTGGTGCCAGCTGAGGACCTAGTGTGCTGAAATGTGAACATTAGTGTTTATGGGCTTCCGGGTTGTTTATTTATTTATTGCCTTAAATAAGCTATTGACTATCAGAAGAAGAAAAAAAACATCCTAGCAATGAGCAATGTCCATGTGGAAATGCCAGAAGTACAATTGTTTTTGACTTGCCATGCTAGGAGTTAGGGCTGGCCCAAATGTTTTTGGCAGAGGACAAGATTTACAAAACGCAATAGAATGGCAATTGAATCTTGGCTCAGCACTGGTGTCAGGAACAACATCCATTACTGCACTCAATATCAGCAGTGGATGTTTGGTGGGGAAATGTTATAGGAGGCTCTTCTGTTATCCTGTGAAACGTAATGTGTGCACACACCGCTTTGTCTATTCTGGGTTCAACAGCACATTGTTTAATGAGTGGGCTGGCCTACCAAGCATACCCAGACCAACTATATCTCTATCTATCTGTCAGTCTGTCTGTTTTTATGCCTGTTTCTGTGGTTATTTGGGCACTGATTTGGAAGCCATGGCAGGAGTTCATGGTCGGGCCCTCAGTTGGTTTGACACATTTCTTCGAGGCCGGTCTCAATGTGTTGAGTACCTAGCTTGAACCTCTGGCAGATCTGCCCTCTCATGTGGGTTGCCTCAGGGAGTAATTCTCTCTCCCCTCCTCTTCAACGTCTACGTGAGACCTCTTGCCAGCCTTGTGCAGAGCTTTGGTCTGGAGTGCCACCAATATGCAGATGATACCCAGCTGCTTTTATGGCTGGAGCCTGGAGTCACCTCAATACCAGACAATTTCACCTTATGCCTTGAGGTTGTATCAAGATGGCTGCATGCCAGTAGGTTGAAGGTGAATCCTACTAAGACCGAGATTTTGTGGACTGGCCACCCGCCTGGAGTGGCGCCTTCCCTGCCCAAATTTGATGGTGTCCCCCTTCATCCATCTTCCACTGTTAAGAGCTTGGGTGTCGTCCTGGATTCACAGCTGACTATGGAGGCCCAGATCACTAATGTTGAGTAAGCAGGCCTTTTTCCATCTCCGGCAGGTGAGACAGCTGGCACCTTACCTTTCAGAGGAAGCTTTGGCTACAATCATCCATGCGACGGTTACATCTAGACTGGTTTGTTGTAATGCCTTGTATGTTGGCCTTCCCCTGTCGATTACTCGGAGGATCTGGATTATTCAGAATGTGGCTGCCAGGCTACTTGCAAAAACACCTTTGAGATGCCACATAACTCCAACTCTGTTACATTTGCACTGGCTTCCAACAGAATTCCGGGCCCTGTTTAAGTTGTTGGTTCTGACCTTTAAGGCACTTTATGGTCAGGGGCCAGCATATCTCAGAGACCGCCTCCCCCCTCTCCGCCGCCAGTGGTCGGCATGACTCCTCCAACTAAACTTACTGTATGTTCCAGGCCCCAGGGAAGTACGTCTCGAGACCACAAGATGCAGGGCCTTCTCCATCTCTGCCCCTGTCTTGTGGAACTCCTTGCCTCCCCACTTGAGAGCCATGCGTGACTTGCGACCCTTTGCTCAGGCAGTCAAGACCTGGCTTTTTAGCAGAGCTTTTAATGTTTAATGCAGTTTATTTGGTACTGTTTATTTTTAATGCAATTGTTTTATGTAAATCGCCTGGAGCATTTTAATGGAGGGCGATTAACAAATGAGAAACTGATGATGATGATGTTTGGCTGCCCCAAGCTAATCTGGAACCCATCACAGGTTTTGGCCCTGTGTCGAAGGACCCTCAGGCCAGATCCACACTGCCATATAATCCAGTTTCTGAATTCAGATTATATGCTTTGAACTAAATTATATGAGTCTACACTGCCATATAGTCCAGTTCAAAGCAGGTAATCTGGATTCAGAAACTGGATTATTTGGCAGTGTAGATGGCACCCCAGAAACACTGGAAAGAAAGGAAACTCTGAAGTAAATTATGGTCCCCTTGCACTAGATTAATTTAAAATCAGCCATACGCCATGTAAACTTCTTGCAGAAGTTGCAATGTGAGTCTGTTTTATTTTGCCCATGTAGATACAGTCTCAGAATCTTCACTCAATGCAGATTATTTTATGCAGTGCAGGATTCAGCAGTTGGCAAAATGTATTCACTCAGTTTTAGGGAACATATGGTGGGGGACAATGGTAGCAATTTCCTAGCTATTCTCATGAACTTCCCAGCTGTTCACCTCTATTGGAGGACAAAATGGTAGATAGAGTGGTTTGTGCCAGAGAAAGCAACCTGGGCCCCGTAAACTTACCAGAGTGGCCCAATGTAGTTACTTTCCGTACATGTAAGAGGGAAGAAACACCATTGAGCAGACATTCTTCTAAGATTATTCTTTGGATTCCTGCTTATATCCCTCCTTCCTTTGCTGCCTGTCCCCTATAAACAGAGCATACTTTTACCTGACTTCTGATCCTTCTGTCTTTTTTATTGTCATGGCTTTTCCTTACCCTTTCTTTTGAACATGCCCTGTTTTTCAACAGTAAGCCTAGAAACAGCAGGGACTGTGTTATTTTTATTTTATTTTTATCACAGCAGTACAATTTTAGGATTATCATCAGCCTGTGGGCTATTTCAGCTGTGGGGTTTAGTTGGAACTTGGAAAAGTTACTTCTTTCTTTAATGTGCTCTATTATTTTTAATCTGTTATTCTTAAATGTTTGTGTTTTTAATTGTTTTAGTTCTTTTTGAAGTGTAGTGACATTTGAGACATACGTTTATTTTTTATCTACATGTGCTTTTAATTTTTTTTACATTACTACTGCCTGGAAAAAAATGGGAGTCATAGTCCCCTAACATTGTTCTTTCTCGATCTCTGCATTTAAGAAGTGGCTTTATTAATCCAAACAACCCAGTTTTGCCTATTCTGGCAACAAAAATTCTGGGCTTCCAAAACCCTGTGAACAGAAATCCACCAGTGCTCTCAATGGTGGGCATTTTGAGGTAAGGTGGGATGGCAGAGGGATGAGTGAGCCAGATCTGACAGCTTGTTTACATTGCACACACATGTACAAACATACCACCGGGATCTTTTTAGTATTCTTACATTTTATTCTTAAGAAATTTGAACTAGGCAGTCATCATACATGAAGTAAACATAGAGACTGGAGATCTAAAATGTAGTTATTTCAATATATGAGAGGATGCTTAGAAAGGATTCTTCCTGCCCCATACATTTACTTATGACCAAAGCTGATAAAACAGCGAAGCATAATATTTATTTATTTATTTATTTCCGGCATTTTACCCCGCTCTTCTCAACCCCCAAGTGGGGACTCAGAGCGGCTTCCAAAAAGGCACAATTTGATGGCAACACAGCAAAACACAGTAAAACACAGTATAAAACCCCCCAAAACATTACACATTAAAATACATTAAAATACAATTACATTAACATATCATTCACATTCATTCAAGTTAAGAAAAACAGAGTTAAATGTTTTTAATGTTTTATTATGCTAATGTTTATTGTGCTATTGTGTATCTTGCATTGTTGTTTTTATCTTGTTCATTGTGCTGTGAGCCGCCCCGAGCCCACCGGGAGTGGCGGCATAGAAGCCTAATGAAAATAAATAAATAAAAAGCATTGAGCCCTATTCATCAACTTTCCATTAAAATCCAGTCTAAAATGCTGCATTGTGCTAGTGTGCAAATGCCTGGTCCCATAGCCAGGCTTTTACTTTTTTCCTGAATGTCAGGAGGGATGGAATTGATCGTATGTCGCTAGGAAGCGCATTCCACAGATGGGGAGCCACCACCGAGAATATATGGGTCCACGTGTGGCATTCAGCCTAATTTCAAATTATTTCTGCAAGTGACCAGTTTCCACCTCAAACTATGATGACGAGGCCCATCATTCATCAGTAAGGTGTAAATTGAATGGCTCAGTCCACCCTCCAATTGTTCTTATTTGTCATCTTAACAGCTTACTTGTCCGAACGCATCAGCCTCTACATCCCACCTCGTAATTTAAGATCATCCGGGGAGGCCCTGCTCTTGCTCCCGCCAACTTCTCAAGTTGGGGGGGACGAGAGATAGGGCCTTCTCGCTGGTGGCTCCCTGTCTGTGGAACGCGCTTCCAAGCGACATACAATCAACACCATCCATCCTGGCATTCAGGGAAAAAGTGAAATCTTGGCTGTGGGACCAAGCGTTTGCACATTAGCAGAATACAGCACTTTGGACTGGATTTGTAACTGCAAGTTGATAGATATGGCCCAATGCTCCTTTTATGGATGAAATACTGTTTTTAACTTAAGAGAATGTGTATGATGTGTTAATGTTAATTGTATTTTAATGTGTCTTAATGCTGTGTGTTTTCGGTTTTATATTGTATTTATTATGTTGGCATCGAATTGTGCCTTTTGTTAGGCCTCTCTTAGTCCCCCCTCGGGGGTAGGGAAGAGCGGGGTAGAAATGTTGGAAATAAATAAATAAAAAAATAAATAAATTGACCACATTTGGGCATTGCATGTCCCAGTTTTCATCCATGAAAATTTGGAAGGGATAGTGTCAATCCATTAAATTGATTTAGCATTCAGTAGTTGAGTAGTTGGTGTTGGAGGAAAGTTCTGGGAGTGCCTTGGACCACGAGAAGAGCCAACCAGTCCATACTTCAGGAAATAAAGCCTGACTGCTCATTGGAGGGAAGGATAGCAGAGGCCAAGATGAAGTACATTGGCCACATAATGAGAAGACAGGAAAGCTTAGAGAAGACAATGATACTGGGGGAAAAGGAAGGAAAAAGGAAGAGAGGCCGACCAAGGGCAAGATGGATGGATGGATGGTATCATCGAAGTGACTGGCTTGAGCTGGGGGAGGGAGCACTGGCGTGGGCTGGTCCATGAGGTCATGAAGAGTCGGAAGCAACTGAGTGAAGAAACAACAAGTTGAGTTAATGAGAGTAATCTAGTTTGGAGTAGTGGTGTGAGTAAATGTAAGAACAAAGAAAAGAGAAAGGAAGGGTTGAAAGGAAAGAGAAAGAAGACAACACATCTACCACAATACATGTTTTGACCATGTTTACCACCACCGTGAAAAATCACCAAAAGGGAATGTAAGCATCAACGGGGAGAAGGGAATCCATGGGCTTCCAATGCAGGGATTTTCCTCTTTTCTGTTTTCTTTCTTTTCTTTTCTTTTCTTTAAAAAAGAGAAACACTTCTCTTCCGAATGGTGTTAGCTTATCAGCTTGCCTTTATAAATCATGCAGGACTGCTTGGCTAGAATGATTCCTGAAGCCATGTGGGGACTCGAGCTTTTGATTCATGTACCTTTAATAGGGGAGCTCACTGACAGATTGGAGATGGGTGCCAAGAGAGGGAAACATCTTGCCGCTACATCTGCTCTTGGTCATGTCCAGACTTTATTGTCAGGGAAGCCTAGTTGGTTTATAAGGTTTCCATGGCAACTTAATATTCAATATGATACCTTCTTCCTGCGGGAGATGTTTCTGGATGCTCGTCCATGCAGTGTTATAAACATCACCCAAATAAGAGAAAGCAGGCTTCTCCATTTAAGAACAAGGGAAGGGAGTCTGGATCAATCAGGTGCTGTGTTAAGAACCTTTTTTCATATGTCCCCAAATCTTTTGTAATTCAGAATCATTGGATGACCCCAAGTTCTGATGTTATTTGAAGGTGAAAAACTTCTCCCAATTCTCTTTCTTCACACTATGAATAATTTTTTTATTATTATTATGTGGGACATAATTCATCATTTTTCTAAACTAAAAGCTCGAAATCCTCATAGGGAATGTACTCCAGCTGTTTGATCATTTTGGTTGCCTTGTTCTTTTTTTTCTTACTCTACAGCAGTGTTTTTCAACCTTTTTTGACCCGCAGCACATTTTTTACATTTACAAAATCCTGGGGCACACCACCAATCAAAATGACACAAAACGACACTCGAACACAGTAATACATATAGTCAGGGCCGTAGCCAGGATTTTGATTCGGGGGGCTGAGTTTGGTTCGGGGGGCTGAGACTGGGTGGAAGAGGGTCTACCCTAGCAAACCTTTTGTATTGTTATCCCAATAACCCCATTAATGTGGGATATAATGAGCATGGTGATCAGATCATGATATGAATAAACATAACAGTTTAAATAATGTACCAGTAAGGCCTTTTCGCGGACCACCCTGAGAATTTCGGGGGGCTGAAACCCCTTAGCCCCCCGGCTACATGCCTGCATATAGTTAATATGTTTTAAAATGTATTTATACACTCAGTGTAAAACCCGGGCCTGTTTCAATGAACACAACATATATATGACTTCCTCACACATGTCTTCTCTCAGCCTTCTCTTTTTCAGGCTAAACATGCCCAGCTCTTCAAGTCGCTCCTCATAGGGCTTGTTCTCCAGACCCTTGTGAAATTTCACCCTGAGTGAAACTTGCTTCCAGTTAACTATGGATGTCAGGAAGCTGTTATAAACAGTTCCTTGGGGGAGGGGGGGCAACTCTTGAAAAATCCAGTAAAATAGTAAAAAAAAACAAAAACATTTCCAAGCGGAGAGGCTCAATTTGTTTCTTGGAAACTTGTGAATGCTTCAGCCTCCCGATGCTCCCAGGTTTGCTCACTGCCCAATTCACCGACATGGAGCTTCCGGCTTTGTTCTCACGAGAAATCCAAGCCAACGCGAAAACGCGAAAACGCCAACTCAATCACTTCCGCCCAGTGCTCTGCTTTTGCGGAGGGAGAAGGGAGGCAGCGAAAGAGGCCACACAGATCTATGAAACGTATCGAGAGGCTGAAGCAGCCCTGAGCGGGAGCTGGAGCCATGCTGAGTCAAGGCTCCTGAAGGCTTTCTCAAAGCGGGCCTGGCCCTGGCATTCAGCGGAGCCCTTCCTGTGCCTCAGGGAGGATCTTTGGGGAGGGAAATAGGGAGAAAGAACTGCTAGGAGGGGAAAGAGTGCCAATTTCCCACGGCACACCTGATGTTCGCTTACAGCACACTAGTGTGCCACGGCACACTGATTGGGAAACACTGCTCTACAGTATCCTTTTTGATGATCCTCCACTGTACACAGAATTGTTCACTTTTATACATTTATAGCCAGGGTCACATGATAGATTTCTATGAAGACATCACGAAAACGGCAGTTTTATTTCCAATCTTAATGATCCCATAGATTTTTGACGCAGCCCCTCCCCTTGATATTAGCTGCATAAATGGATCATTTTTGTCAAACCGTTCTCACTATGGCTCCAAGATCTATTTCCTATCAGCAATCACCACATTAAACTCATCAGTGTATCAATGAAATTTGAATTTTTCACCTCAGCATGTATCACTTTACATTTCCTTACACTGAAGGACTGTTGCCATTACATTACTCCTTTATGCATCTTAGAGAGAGAATGTTTTGGAGCGCACTGTTTTCGCACTCAGAGTAATTTGAAGTCATCAGCAAATCTGGCAAAAATCACTGCTCACCTCTAACAAGGAAAGTTTGCTCATGAGATATTAAATGGCTCCTACCAAGCCAGATTTAATAAATCTAAATGTGTAATATATTTTCTATTTCCCCCCATTTTAATTATGTTTCAGGGCATTCTGTAAAAGGAAGAAATTTCATTCAATGGTTGTTAGACAACAACGCAATCTGAATGGGATAAGATAGGTTGCAATTTAAGATGTGTCTATGACTATGGTTGGTGAACTGTTTGTTTGTTTGTTTGTTGTCATGTCAGGAGTGACTTGAGAAACTGCAAGTCACTTCTGGTGTGAGAGAATTGGCCGTCTGCAAGGACATTGCCCAGGGGATGCCCTGATGTTTTGATGTTTTATCATCCTTATGGGAGGCTTCTCTCATGTCCCCGTATGAGGAGCTGGAGCTGATAGAGGGAGCTCATCCACACTCTCCCCCGATTCAAACCTGAGACCTGTCCGTCTTCTGTCTTACCAGCACAGGGGTTTAACCCACTGCGCCACCGGGCGCTCCTGGTGAACTGGTGAGTGTGGAAGTAACTACTTACTTATAATTGTATTGTCAAAGCAGGGCCGTAGCCAGGATTTTGATTCAGGGGGCTGAGTTTGGTTCGGGGGGCTGAGACTGGGTGGAAGAGGGTCTACCCTAGCAAACCTTTTGTATTGTTATCCCAATAACCCCATTAATGTGGGATATAATGAGCATGGTGATCAGGTCATGATATGAATAAACATAACAGTTTAAATAATGTACCAGTAAGGCCTTCACGCGGACCACTCTGAGAATTTCGGGGGGAAGCCCCTTGGCCCCGGCTACATGCCTGTGTCAAAGGTTTTCGTGGCTGGAATCACTGGGTTGTTGTGGGTTTTCCGGGCTGTATGACCATGTTCCAGAAGCATTATCTCCTGATGTTTCTCCTGCATCTGTGGCAGGCATCCTCAGAGGTTGTGAGGTTGGAAACTAGGAAAATTGGGTTTATATATCTGTGGAATGTCCAGGGTGGGAAAAAGAACTCTTGTCTGTTTGAGACAGGTGTGAATGTTGCAATTGATCACCTTGATCAGCATTTAATGGCCTAGCAGTTTCAAGGTCTGGCTTATAATTTACTTACTTATTTCCAATGAGGAAAGAATGCAACCTTATATTGCAATTATAAGTGAATGGGGATCATTTCAGTCCTCTTTTGGTGTAATTGTAACTTTTCAATGTCTTTTATAAGGATACAATGCATAATGGAGGAGGAATATCACATGGTTCAAGTACTGGTTTGTGCTGTATCTGCTAAAATACAAATATTTGCATTTTTTAAAAAATAGAGTCTATTGATACCTTATAGCAGTGTTTCCCAACTGCTATGACGTGGCACAGTAGTGTGCCATGACGAACCTCCTGCTGTGCCGTGAGAAAAGCTCTCTGCCCCCTTCCTTTCCCCCTCCTCCTGCCGAACTCCTGCTGCTTGGGAGAGGAGGAGGAAGGGCCGGGCGGCGACGAAGAAAAAGAAGAAGGGGCTGGGGCGCTGCCTCCTTTGGCCGTTTCCCCAGCCAGCCTCCAATCCACCATGACTCCCACCATGACTCTCACCCCTTGCTTGCTGAAGCCGCGCGGAGGAGGAGCCCCACCCACTGAAGCCCGTCCACCACTCATGCGCCTCCTCCTCTGCATGGCTTCAGCAAACTTGGGGTGTGAGTCATGGCAGAGAGCGGCGCCGGGGATGGGGGCCATGACTCCAACCCCTCGCTTGCACTGCCCCCTCAAGGCTGGAGAAGCTGTGGGAGAGCTGAAGCCGGGGGAGGGGGTGGGGCATGGTGTGGCCTGGTTCTGCCCCCTCCCCTGGCTTCAGCTCTCCCATAGCTGCTCCAGCCTTGAGGGGACAGTGCTAAGCCAGCATTGTGCTGGCTCTGCCACCGCTGGCTTGGCACTGCCCCCTCAGGGCTGGAGAAGCTGTGGGAGAGCTGAAGCCGGGGGGAGGGGCATGGCATGGCCTGGCTCCTCCCCCAGCTTCGGCTCTCCCAGCAGCTGCTCCCAGCAGGCCACCATCCCCCAGCCATTTTTTACTGTGTTAGAGTGTCATTTTGTGTCATTTTGGTTGGTGGTGTGCCCCTGGATTTTTTTTAATGTTAAAAGTGTGCTGCGGCTCAAAAAAGGTTGGGAAACACTGCCTTATAGATTAGCAAGTTTTCAGTTGCAGAAGCTTCATCAACATCTTCCAGTCCAAAAAATCCTGTACCAAATACATGTGACGACTTGAAGGTAAGACTTGATTTTTGCGGATTTTGCTGTGATTGTATAAAACAATTTACCATCTTGATTTTAAAAAATAATAATTTAAACTTAACTATTTTAGTTGCTAGTAAAAACAAGAAAGTTAATATTTACTACTTTTAAAAGGACAACTGTGGTGACACTGAACTATATTTCATGCCTTGGAATTGTTAACTGTAACTCACTACTTTGCCAAAGTAACTTTCCCAGCTCTGACAAATTGCCTGGCCTTACAGGCTCAGGTTCCCTTGAGAAACTACAGGTCATCAGATGCGACATCCTCCATCAGTGTCGAGCAGCCAGGGATGAGATTATTGGTGCCTTGATCCTTGCTTTCCACTTCATAGTCAGAAAACTATCATTCTGTCCTCAAGAGCTTTGAAGAGCTCCACTGCTCCTTGTTAAGGGATCTCTCCCTGTCTACCATTTCTGTGCCCTGTTGCTCTGAAGTCTCACACTCTGGACTAAGATTAAGGTAAACGAATTCTCTCCTTGGGCAGTGTTGCTTGACATGATGTCCCGAGTCCTAAATGTCTATTTATTTTCTTGCCATCTCCCTTGGAAGCTCTGAGTCATCAGTTTATGCCCCCAGTTAAAGATACTGGAAGCCAACCCCAGTGAAATGTTTTCTTCCTCTTCTCCACATTCTCTCCACAGTCTCGCATTTTTAATATCTCAACTGAAAGATGTTCTATGTTCCCACCCAGGTCAGATGAGTGAGTAAGAACAGGTTGGATATCCCTTATCTAAATTGAATGAGACAAATAAATATTTTTGTTTTCAAATTCTTTTATACATGTATATAATAATAATAATAATAATAATAATAATTTATTTCTAACCCGCATCCATCTCCCCAAAGGGACTCAGAGCGGCTTACATGGGGCCGTGCCCGAACAACAAATCACAAAAAATATCACAAACATCAGAAAACAATAAACACAATAAAAGCAATAAACACAATAAAAATACATCTATAAAACCACAACAACATAAACAGAAACGAGAGGGCGAGCCACATGTACATATAAAATGTTTAAAAACTCGGAGGAGATAACAGGAGTAGTGTCAACACATAAAGCAGTGGTTCTCAACCTGTGGGTCCCCAGATGTTTTGGCCTCCAACTCCCAGAAACCCTAACAGCTGGGGCTCATTTGGGAGTCTAAGGTCTCCAATAGGGGAAGAGGTCTCACCAAGAAAACAGGGGCAAAAAAACCAGGTTTTCAGTTGTTTTTATAAAGGATTCCAGTGAGGGGGCATTCCTAATCTCTCCTGGGAGGGAATTCCAAAG
This sequence comes from Anolis apletophallus, assembly GCA_030556195.1. Classification (NCBI taxonomy): domain Eukaryota; kingdom Metazoa; phylum Chordata; class Lepidosauria; order Squamata; family Anolidae; genus Anolis; species Anolis apletophallus. Next base: position 120,657,243 of record JARBWK010000005.1, on the reverse strand, counting down.
TCGGGGGGGCCACAGAGGAGAAGGCTTTCTCTCTAGTGCTCACAAGCCGGGTCTGTGAGACTGGCAGGGGCAAAAGAAGGGCCTCCCCTGAGGAGCGAAGGGCTCGGGCTGGTTCATGGGAGGAGAGCCGGTCACGAAGGCAGGCGGGTCCCAAACCGTTTAGGGTTTTATAGGTAAACCTGCACCTTGAATTAGGCTCGGAATATAAATGGCAGCCAGTGGAGCTTTTTAAACAAGGGGGGTCGACCGCTCCCTGTAACCTGCCCCAGTTATTAATCTGGCAGCCGAGCGTTGGACAAGTTGAAGTTTCCGTGCCGTCTTCAAGGGAAGCCCCACGTAGAGCGCATTGCAGTAATCCAATCTAGAGGTAACCAAGGCATGGACTATCATGGTCAAGTCAGACTTCCCGAGGTATGGTTGCAGTTGGCGCACGGGTTTTAATGGGATATCCTGGAGATAGGTCCCAAGACTATCACAACCTGCATTTTTGTTTCATATACATTATTCATTTATGCAGTCTGAAGGTAATCTTATACACTTAAAAAAAATAATTTGCTGCATGAAACAAAGTTTGTGTGCATCAAATCCTTAGAAAGCCAAGATATTTTATTTCTTTTATTTATTTCCCATATTTGTATCTCACCCTTTTCATGCCGAAGGGGACTCAGGGCAACCTCACAACCGGCAATAATTTGATGTCCAACAAACAAACAGATTCCAAAAAATAACAATTACAATTTAAACCAGTAATGAAACGTAAATGGTTAAAACAGCAATTAAAATCATGCAAGCTCAAAATCGTAGTCCAGAATCAGTCCATTGGCCCATTAATTTAAGAGATTTCAAGTATTGTATTGCTATAAATACTGCTCAAATTCTTGGATCTATAACCATGTCTTAATTTTATTCCTGAAAGACAGGATGGAGGGAGCTGTTCTGATTTCACTGGGGAGGGAGTTCCACAACCGAGGGGCCATCACTGAGAAAGCCCTGTACTCTCATCCTCACCAGTCACACTTGCGAGTGTGGTGGGACTGAGAGCAGGGCCTCCCCGGTCAATATTATACTCCGTGATGGTTCATAGGAGGAGGGCTGGAACCATTTAGGGCTTTATAGGCTAAAGCCAGTACTTTGAATTGTGCTCGGTAGCAGACTGGCAGCCAGTGGAGCTGACGTAACAGGGGGGTGGTATGCTCCCTGAACAATGCCCATGTAGACAATTTCAGATTTTGGGATGTTTCCAATTTTGGAATTCTGGATAAGGGATAGAGATGCTTGCTTTTTAAAAAGCAAATATTGAGCTATGCAGGAGGATATTGGTGAGCTTCCTTATTAGTTGGAATTCAAAAGGTTGTTGAAACATCCAATTTTCCAAGATGGAGATGAAGGCAGATTACGTCATCACTCTGACTCTGGGGAAAGCAATTCATAATACTTGAGCAGAAGCATCAAGGTAATTATATCAATGGTTAGGGAGAATGAGACAGTCAGTATAATGTTATAATACAATGTAATATATAATATTAATATTGTGCTATGGCAATAATATAATATATTGTATTTACATTTTACTTGTAAGCTGCTCTGAGTCCCCTTTGGGGTGAGAAGGGTGGCATATACTGTAAATGTCGTAAATAATTAATTAATTAATATATTCAGGCAGCAGATGTTGAAAGGCACCAACAAGTTGTTGGAGGAGAGAATAGGCAATACAGCTTGCCCTATATAAACTACCCTGCTGGCTTTAGGTAACATGAAAGATGCCATTGCATCATCAGTGCTGGACAAACAAGAAACTATAAGTCTGGATAGCTAATGTATATGAAAGGGGTGCTGTTGGTCGTACATGTCTAAATTGCCAGAGCTATGGAGAAAAGTGGCACTATTCTATGTCTGCTGCTTTTTTCCTAGGCTTGAAGATATGCCTTGCCCGACTTACTGAGCGAGGAACGTTGCGGTGGGGGGTGCTCTCCCGCCAGCCATGTTGGAGAACTGGGGGTTTCTCCTTCCCAGAAGCCCCTCCTGCACGGCGGGAAGTTTCCTGCCACCCAGTTGGCCAGCCAATCAGTGGGCTGGCCACCCCCCCCCCCCCCCGTTCAGATTGGCTGGGCGTGGGTTTCCTTTGTCCCAGGCAGCCTTATTAGGCTGTCCTGGGCCCCTTACCATCTCTGGGCCTTCTTCCAGATTGGCCTCCCACCCGCCCTACATCTTGTTCTTGTTTTGTTGGGTTTTGTTGTTATTGCTTAGTTTATCACAACTGCTGTTGGCATGTGGCATGGGCCCTGGATCTGGCTTCTTCACACACACCCTTTTGGGAAAGGGGGGAAAGTACGGTGTTTGGGGTGCCCAGGATGTTAGCCAGGTATTGTGCCAGCAGCACCCCTGATGGGATTTTGGTATGGTTAGCATTGGGTTGACCAATCCTGATCCAGGACCCATGCGTGACTGCCAACCCGGTTTTTTCCTGTAGCCCAGTGTTTTTCAACCTTTTTTGAGCCGCAGCACACTTTTTACATTTACATAATCCTGGGGCACACCACCAACCAAAAAGATACAAAATGACACTCTAACACAGTAATACATATAGTTAATATGTTTTTAAATGTATTTATACACTCAGTGTGCAACCTGGACCTGTTTCGATGAACACAACATAGATATCCTGACAAGAATGGCAGAAAGACACAAACATCCCACACAGAGCTCACATAACCAAGAGAAAATACTATAGGAGTTTGGTGGGCATTGACCTTGAGTTTTAGAGTTGTAGTTCACCGACATCCAGAGAGCACTGTGGACTCAAACAATGTTGGATCAAGACCAAACTTGGCATGAATAATCAATATGCCCAAATGTGAACACAGATGGAGTTTGGGGAAAATAGACTTTATTTATTTATTTATTATTTGGTCTTGTATTCCCTGCAGGCTCGGGGCGGGTCACAACATATAAAAACAAGCTGCATGTGATAGCCATGCAGCCGTACAATAAAACAGTAAAACATTTAAAACAATTACAAGTCACATCACGAGGTGTTTGAAAGGAACATAGAGCATTTCCTCGGACCCGAGGCACAAATATATTAGGGAACTGTGATAAGCAGCCACCCCAGCTAGTGTGCCTGATCAAAGGCCAATCTGAACAGTGTAGTCTTAACAGCCCTCCGAAAGGGGATGAGCTCTGTGGCAGCCCGGACGTCGTCTGGGAGGGAGTTCCATAGCACTGGGGCTGCCACGGAGAAGGCTCTCTGCCTGGTTGTAGACAGATGGCAGGAGCGGATTGATGGTACTAGTAACAGATTTTGTTCCTCTGAACGTAGTGATCTCGGGGGAATGTATGGACTTTGACATTTGGGAGTTACAGTTTCTGGGATTTATAGTTAATACACAATCAAAGAGCATCCTGAACCCTTGCAACAGTAGAATTGAACCAAATTTGGCATATTGAACTCTCATTACCAACAGAAAGTACTGAAAGGGTTTGCTTGGGAATTGACCTTGAGTTTGGAAGTTGTAGTTCGCCTACACCCAGAGAGTGCTGTGGACTCAAACAATGTTATGTTATGTGGTTGTCTGTTTTCTATCCAGAATCACAATGTTGGAAGGAGGCTCATCACTTTAAAGTCCCTAAAACAGGCATGGGAAAACTTCGACCCTCTGGGTGCTTTGGACTTCAATTCCCACCATTCCTAACAGCCTGAGGCCCTTTCCTTCTTAAATGGCTGAAAGGGGGGGAGAGCCTGAGGCTGCTAGGAATGGTGGGAGTTGGAGTCCTAAACACCTGGAAGGTCCAAGTTTGTCCATGCCAGCTTTTGACAGAGACCTCTTCCTTCCTCTTCGCACCCTTTCTTCCCCCTCCTGCCGAACACTTACTTTTTTTCTACACTGCCACTTCTGCCACCATTTTGATCCGAGGGGGCAGCGTGAGAGTGTTTAGGAGGGGAGGGAGGGACACCTGATGAACGCTCACGGCACACTAGTGTGCCACGGCACACTGGTTGGGAAACACTGCTGTAACCAATAGACACCTGTGGCCATTTTCTTTCCAACTCAGTGTTGTGTCTTCTTTGGGCTGCTGATGGGAGGTGGGTCGCCCATCCACACACAAACTACATGAAAAGTAGCTGTTTTGTATGATTTCTTAGGGAAGCGCATCTGCACTCTGTTTCCTCTGCTTATCCATGAAACAGGAATAAGCGTATCTATAAGGTTTTCGGCAAATCAATTTTTAGATAATAACTCACACAATCCCTCAGCCAGCACAATCAGATGGGATTCGGTAAGATGTTGTCCAAAATCTGATATTTAAATCACTGTTGATAACAGCCGTGAAGTCAACCTCGAGCCATGGGAATGCTGTGACTGAGAGATCTCCAAGTCACCATATCGTTAATGAGTCTGCTCCAGTCCTGCAGACAAAGGAACGTGGCTGGCTGGCTTGACTCTACATGCATATAAATTTAATTTTAAGGCAGTTCTAACACTTATGGTTACAAATATGAGTTTGGAAAGGAAAAAGAAAGCCAGAGGAATAAAACCTAGATATTCTGCATAGCTTTTTGTAATTGTGGTCCATATGTGGAGTCATGAGGAGGCAGCTTATGGAAGATAGATGGTCCAGCCAACACAGATGGCAGTACAGATCTGCATGGCTTCTTAACAGCAGTGTGTCATCCCTCATTTCTTTCCCCTCCTTGCCATTGCTTAGTAATTACTGAACAATGTAGCTATTACCATTTCTTGGATTACAGCGAACTCAGTGAATCCCATGACTGACGGAATACAAACATTGGATGAAAAATATCAAAGTAGGCACAAGTATGTTAAAGCATTTTAAACATTTTTTTGATCTGTTGAGTTTCATCAGTTTTAGTCTAGCATACACTTTTCTTTTTGAACTTTAAAAAATATTGTTAGAGATGAAGGTAAACGATATGACTTCAAGGTTTTCACTTTCTCACCTTTAAATTAGATTTGCCTATTTCCTGGTTATCTTTGAGCTGTATCTCCCCCTATGAACCCGCGTTGGTTCTAAGATCTGCTGGAGAGTCCCTTCTCTCGCTCCCACCACTGTCACAAGCACAGTTGGTGTGGATGAGGAAGAGGATCTTCTTGGTGGTGGCCCCCTGGCTCTGGAACTTCCGCTCTAGGGAGATTAGATTAGCCCCCACTCTGTTCATCTTCCAGAAGGACTTGAAAACCTGGATGTTCCAGTGTGCCTTTGAATGACAGGTTAAGCCCCCAATTAGGTCTGTCTAATTTATTGATTTGGTTTTTTCAGCACTTTATCCCCAGGCTCTGCCCTACAGCCTGTGTTTTGCACAAGTCCTTGCCCTGCCCTCTCAAATCTGATCATGCCTACCATTTCCTGGTTATTGTTGTTGATGTTGGTTGATGCATTTTTATGATGTTTTTCCTCTGCTGGTTTTAATTGTTTTAATTAGATGGTTTATATGTAATTATGTTTTAGTTGTGTTTTAGCTTGTACTCTATGTTTATACTGGGCTCGGTCTCCATGTAAGCCGCCCCAAGTCTATTTGGGGAGATGGTGGTGGGATATAAAAATAAAGTCATTATTATTACTATGAAGTTTTTTCTTTAGGTTCATGTCAAAATGTGTGCACATTTAAATGTCCATTTTCATCAATACATGCATTTTTGTTCATAGGTATACTTAATAAAGAGCTTTTTCAGGCAAGTTTCTTATTAATATGTATTGAAACATTTTAAGTGCCTACATAATTTTAAAGTGCACATCCCTCTAACACAGTGTTTCCAACCAGTGTGCCGTGGTACACTAGTGTGCTGTGAGCAATCATCAGGTGTGCCGTAGGAAATTGAGAGTTCAATATGCCAAGTTTGGATCAATTCCATTGTTGCAAGAGTTCAGGATGCTTTGATTGTGTGTTAACTATAAATCCCAGAAACTGTAACTCCCAAATGTCAAGATCTATTTTCCCCAAACTCCATCTGTGTTCACATTTGGGCATATTGAGTATTCATGCCAAGTTTGGTCTTGATTCAACATTGAGTCCACAGTGCTCTCTGGATATAGGTGAACTACAACTCCAAAACTCAAGGTCAATGCCCACCAAACTCTTATAGTATTTTCTCTTGGTTATGGGAGTTCTGTGTGGGAAGTTTGATTTCATTCCCTCATTGGTGGAGTTCAGAGTGCTCTTTGATTGCGGGTGAGCTATAACTCCCAGCTGTTGAGCAAGACCTTTGTGTGTGTCTTTCTGCCATTCCCACCAGGATATTTATGTTGTGTTCATCAAAACAGGCCCAGGTTTCACACTGAGTGTATAAATACATTTAAAAACATATTAACTATATGTATTACTCTGTTAGAGTGTCACTTTGTGTCATTTTGGTTGGTGGTGTGCCCCAGGATTTTGTAAATGTAAAAAAAGTGCCGCGGCTCAAAAAAGGTTGGGAAACACTGCTCTAACATATGTATATGATCGTTTTGTGTGTTATTGAGCTGAAAACTGTCTAATATACAATTCAGACAACACTACATCAATACAAACTGGAACAAATATGTGAACAAAATAACTGGCACTTCAAAGTTAGAGATGAACGCTGAGTAGAATTTTGACGTTCAAGATTTGCTTTTGAATTTTATTTGTATCAGTGGAGATAAACTGATTTTCTCTAACATAAGCATGCGAATAATTAGCACACACCATGTCTTAGCATCTCGTAATTTTACTTCATCATTGAAACCATGCAATACTGTAGGCAGCAGAGCAAACAAATATGTTTGAAATCTAGATCTAGCTACAGAAAAATAAAAAACAATCATAAATGGATATAGGATTATAAATTGATTGATTGATTTCATTATTCATGATAAAAATATTTCATCTTTCCATGTATATAACTATAAAACATTAATGGTTACATTTCTGTAATAGTAATTTTAAGAGCTATTAATTCTAGCAAAAACAACCCAAACTACTAAAAGCCTACTGTCAGGTACCATTTAGAAACAGTAACAGCTTTCATAAATTAAAATTAGCACCACTATGAAATATCACACGTAATCAGCATGCTGGCTTGAGGTACATATTTAGAAGACATGTGTGTGTCTATCTCAAAGTCTTAGCAGTGAAGCAAAATGAAAAGTATTTTAAAAAAGAATTTACATAGATGTAAAGTTTATATGGAACAGCCATTTAGAGACTAGAATGCTACTAGCTATTGCTCAAAGTACAGTTTGTGTTTACCTTGCTTGGAAATCCAAAGGCTGCAAAACCATAAACCTGTTGCCAGCTGCTTCCGCTTTTTGGAAGGGAGGACTATTGTTTTATTATTTACTGTATTTCTAACCCACCCTTCTATCCCCCCCCCCGAGGGGGGGGACGGGACGGGACGGGATGGGACGACGACTCAGGGCGGCTTACAAGGCACAATTAGATGCTGGCAACAATACACAATATAAAAACACTAATACAACAGGATTAAAACATCAACATTAAAACATTAGCCGTCCAGTTAATTTAAAAATTCTATCTATACAATCCACATTCAATCAATCAATCAATGGCGGAAGCCGTATTTCATGTCCGTCGTTAAAACAGTCCGTTCCAAATAAAGTGCTGCAGTTACTGTGCAAAGGCCTGGTCCCACAACCACGGTTTTACTTTCTTCCTGAAAGCTAGGAGGGATGGGGTTGATTTTATTTTGCTTGGAAGCTAGTTACTAATGACTAGTTACACGTCATGCACTCATTGGGGTTTTCCTTGGGGAGTCCTTGCTCCACTTCTGCCTGAAATTTGATGGTAGGAGTGGAAGCTGAAGGGGGTAGGATTTATGGTCCTACAAGTTTATTCATGCGCTTTGAAAGGTGCACATCCCATATGCTTCCATGCTCGTCTTCCATTTGGCCAATGTCCGCATGTGGCAAGGTTAGACCCCTTCCAGTCCGGCTTCCGTTCAGGGCACGGGACGGAGATGGTCCTGGTCTCCATCACAGATAAGCTACGGTGCCAGCTCAATCAAGGCGGATTGGCGCTGCTTGTGCTATTGGACCTCACCGCAGCGTTCGATACTGTCAATTACGATCTTTTGACTCACCGCCTTGCCGGGGTGAGGGGGACAGTCCTAGACTGGCTGTCCTCCTTCCTCTGGAACCAATCGCAGCGAGTGAAGAGGGGCGAGGATGTCTCTGAGGGTTCCCCACTTCATGGTGGGGTTCCTCAGGTGGCAATCCTCTCCCCTCTATTATTTAGCATCTATGTCCGACCGCTTGCTCGGCTGGTCCGTAGTTTTGGGCTGGTGTGTCACGAATATGCGGATGACACCCAGCTCGTTCTGGGGATGGAGGGCAGGCCTGAAACCATACCCGATAATTTCCATCAGTGCCTTGAAGCCATCACTGGATGGCTGCGAGCCAGTAGATTGAAGGTGAATCCGGCTAAGATGGAGATCCTGTGGCTGGGTCGTCGGGGGGGGGGGGGATCCAACTTCCTTCCCTGGATGGCGCGACACTATGTCCATCGTCAACAGTTAAAAGTCTTGGCGTCACTCTGGACTCTCAACTGACGATGGAGACACAAATCTCTGTCGTCAGTAGAGTTGCTTTTTTCCATCTCCGTCAGGCGAGGAAGTTGGCTCTCTACCTTTCCCGTCGTGATCTAGCCACAGTGGTCCAAGCCATGATCATCTCAAGACTACACTACTGTAATGCTTTTTACGTTGGCCTTCCTTTGCTGGTGATCCAGAAACTGAAACTGGTACAGAATGCAGCAGCTCGACTGTTGGCCAGCGTACCGATGGCCACCCACATAACACCCGTGCTGCATGAGCTGCACTGGTTACCAGTGGAATGCTGGATCACTTTCAAAGTGTTGGTATTAACCTTTAAGGTCTTGAACGGTCTGGGGCCAGTGTACCTTAGGGACCGCCTCATCCCATACTGTCCCAATAGGCCACTACATTCTAAGTTGAGCCAACTCTTGGAGGTGCCCAGTTCTAAAATATACCACCTAACGGCCACGAGACGGAGGGCCTTCTCGATAATCGCCCCCACTCTGTGGAATGCACTGCCTACCGGGGTTCGTGCCCTTACAGATCTGCTGGCATTCCGGAAGGCGTGCAAAACCCCCATGTTTCGACAGGCTTTCGGGGATTCATCCTGATGAATTGTATTTCCATTTGCATCATGCTTACTGGATACCTGCACCGTGTTTTATTTTATTGTACTGTGTTTTTATTGTGCTTTTACTGTGTTTTTATATTGTGTTTTATACTCTGAATCCATTGTTGTAAGTCGCCCCAAGCCACACCGGGAGTGGCGACTGACAAGTATGAACAATAAATAAATAAATAAGGTGGGCACCTAGAAATGGGATGCAAGTATGGAAGGACATCAGTGACCATCACCTGCAGCTCACAGAGAATGAGAAAGGGCTTACAGTGGGGCGGGAGATAGGGATTTTCTGGCAGTGATGGAGGATAACTCCTTGCTGGGAGTCTGACCTTGCTAGTCTGACCAAGTCCCTTTGCCCCTTCTCTCTCTCTCTCTCTCTCTCTCTCTCTCTCTCTCTCTCTCTCTCTTTCTCTACATACACAAGTTACAAACATCTGACTTACAAACAACTCATAGTTACAAATGGGGGTGACGCAACAGGAAGTGAGAGAAATCTCCCCTTATGAAGGGAAATTCACTCCTGAAAGAGTTATCATGGCAGAAAGGTATCTCCGGTAAAGATTTATCACTAGTCTTTGTTTCCAAAACAAGCCAATTTTTTCAAAATCCATTGTCACAGGTACAGAAAATTTTCTTCTGAACAAAATCCCTTGTCACAGGTACAGAAAATGATGTTAAATCTTCTGAACAGGACCACAGAAAGCAAAACAAACACCACAGGGGTGTTAACCCTTTCCTATGCTATCCAAAGCTTGTGTGTATGTGTGTGTATGGAGCTGCACTTAAACAATGTACCTGTTCTGACTTACAAACAAATTCCACTTAAGAACAAACCTACAGAATCTCTCAATTTCATAACTTGGGGGGGGGGCTGCCTGTACAGGTATTCCAAAATCAAAAAATCTGACAGTTCTGACAGGTCCAAAATATTTTAGATAAGGAGGATTCAACCTGAACTTATTTCATAGCTTGCCTGCTGCCAGAGTTGCTCAAGACAGTAGGTGTTTAATCATCTGAACAACCTATGGGTATTGGAGACAATGGTTCAGGGTTGTTTGAATATGATTGGAGATCTCTCTGATTCTAGATCAGCATAAAATCCTCTCTCAATTTTTTGCATTTTCCAATAAACTGGTTGAGCCTACAGGATAGAGTTTGCAAATTAATACAGTCACTGCAATACAATAAGAACAAAGACTGTGGTCTCAACTCCCCACTCAGTTCTTTGCATATGCTGATCCTAATTCCACTGTTTTTTGTCTTGTCTGATGCCTTCCCTTGCCTCTCTGCAACTCGCTCCATCATTTCTCATCATAGTTCCCCTGGCTTCCTATTATTCCTGCTGTAAATCAATTTATGATTTTTTTTAAAAAAAAATCACAATTGCCCACAATGCACACTCCACTTTATTTCTGTCTCCCTCTTGCTCATTTGGGAGCAGACTTAGTGGTGCCATCCTAATAAATGAGGGCTATTTTGGGACTGGTCCAAATCCGTTAAAAATGAACGGCTTGATCCTGCATCCTGATAATCCAACCCCTCCTGCTGAAGATGAGTCACACTAAAGTATGACTTAGCACAGTAATGCTTAGCTACAGCCTCTGCTAGCATAGGGCTATGCAGACTTAAGTCTTGCAAACTGATCCTCAGGGGCTGCTTCAGTCCACAAGATAACCATCTTCATAAGAATAGTCATAGGAGTGCTGCTTGATTTACTCCCTGCCAGAAGACAAGCTGAAGGGTTGCCATTAAGATTGGCAGGGCGGAAGGTGGGGAGTAATATCCTGTGTTGCATAACTAACCTTCTGTTTGTACAATAGGACTTCTTATTAGACTTCTCCCTGTGTCTCTCACTTTTCCTCTGGATCAGTTCCAGAGTAGCCCCCAACCCAAAGCAGATGTGGGACATGAGAACTATAGGGGAAGGCACAGCTAGTGTTATTAGGTCTCAGAACATAGCCTTGAGTTACCAGTTTCCCTGTGTCATCTCCTAGTTGAGGGTGCAAATTCTTCTTCTATTTTGTTGATCAAGACAAATAGAAAGCATGGTGTCCACCTTGATACAGTCTGCAAGGCTTAATTATAGATGCATATAGGTTAGATTAGGGGTCAAACTCATTTTCACTGAGGGCCACAACAGTCTTACGGTTTTCTACAGTTGTTTGTAACTGTAAGACTGTATAAATATAACTATAACTATGTTGCTCTGGCATTGAAAGTTTTGTGGGCCATATAAAAAGTGGCCTTGCATTTGACATGTGTGTGTTAGACAAGATGTGCCTTATCCCACCTCCATCTCTCCCTCTTGGCATTACTTCGCGAACGAAGATTCAGGAAGGACTCATCCCACACTTTTTACAAGTGCGTTGATGACTAAAAAACCAATCTGAGATAGGCAAGTTTGGTTGCAGAAAACACAGCAGAAAGTCTCCTTGGGTGATGTTGTTACCAAGTTGCGGTTCTTTCTGTGTTGTCGTTTCTCTTCGAGACTCATTCGGCGTGTCTTCTCGAAAGAGGCCGCAGCATTGTGGATAGTGCATCTCCATGCCTCCCGATGTGAGGCCAGGGTGGACCATTGTTGGTGATCAATCTGGCCGAGCCTGAGATGTTTTTTCAGGGAGTCCTTATATCTCTTTCTGGGGGCACTCAGAAATAACAATGTCATCATTTCACCTTGCACTTGAAATAGTCTCTTTAGATAAGATTTCTATCTGAATTTCTAAGCAGGGAAAAGTCTGTTCTCCGTCACTTCTGAATATTTGTATATTGAATAGCAATTATGCATAATTATGTTATTTTTGTATGCCTTCAAGACATTTTTGACTTATGGCAAACTTATCATTGAGTTTTTTTGGGCTAGGTTACCTAAGGGCAACTAGTGAATTTCCGTGGTCAAGTGGGTAATCAAACCTTGGCCTTATAGTCTAATGCTCAAAGCACAACACTATGCTTTCTCTTTAATTATAAGTTAAATTAAAGTTACTTAGGCATAAATCCTATGACCACGTGCTGTCGTTAGGTCTTAGGTTTTGGCCCAGAAACCTCAGGGTCTGGGATAATACCAACAGGGCAACCCAAGCTAAAACCTTGGTTTACAATCCATGTTTTCATCCTTTATTTGACCACTAGCAAAAGTAAATTCCTTCCCCAACCCCTACCCCAGTCCCCACACTCCTAAGCCCTTATGTCTATACTTTAGAGCGGTGAGAATCTCTGAAACAGATTTTTGGTGCTCTGAGATGCGGAAGAGGAATGGAAAGTCATATTGTATAAGTGGGAGTCCAGTTGTACAATGTGAAGTATTTTAAGCAAAACAGAATGAAAAATTGAAATATTGGGGAGGGGAGGGGGTTTCGAGGCTATTTTAGGCCACTGTTTTAGACCCAAGGAAAGCCTTTTCAAATCAGGAAGTAAACATTTGGAAAATACTCTGTTTTTTTAAAAAAAATCCCATTGCTCTTAGGATGTATATAATGCATTATGAATGAACAAATAAATAACAGATGTCAGGATTGTTTTGGTATATTACAAGGGGAGAGGACAATCTTGAAGGAAAAGAGTACAGTACAACTCTTATACCCATGGGACTAGTCTCTGTGATGTCATCTACCCGCATCAGACAAAATATATCCTTTCTGGGAATTTTCTACATCCTCCAGAGTAACTCTCAGGTAACTTCTGGTAAAAGTCTCTCATTTCAACAGCGTTTGCTATTATCCACAATTTTCTGTTTTCACTGTAAGTTCAGGAATGTATCTCCAAGATACAGGTGTGTGTGTCATATTGTATTTAACAGAAGAAATAAATGATTACTAGAAAGCAAGCCCATTTGGTAGGATACTATAGCACCTTTTCAGTGGAAAAAAAATCCCTAAGGAGGCTCACTTGGTCCTTACACACTTTTTATACGTTATCTATTGTTGTTTTTGCTGCTGTAGCTGTTGTTTCTACCTACTAGTATTTTTGGCTGGTAAAAGTAATTTCGCACAGACACAATTTTTACTGTTATTTTAAAAGGCTTTTTTTGTGTTATTTGTTGCTTTTTTAAACATTGACCACTTTTCATTACCTATGTGCTAGAAACAGAAAAAAACTTACAGACTGACTTGACCTGGATGTTCTAAAATCAATGATGCGGACATCGCCATTTAAAGGACAAGGGGGATCTAAAGCATCAGTTGTTGGAGCTCATCTTAGAACCCTGAGGGTCTGTCCAGACAGTACCTTTATCCTAGGAGCTTCCACTGCAAACAGGAGGGTGGCTAGATTCCATTCCCTGTAAACACGGAAGCAATCACTACAAAGTAACCCCCACCCCCGAGATTTCCAGATGTGGGAATATCACAGTATTGAGCCAAATATCCGCATCTTCAAATGTCTATGCCCTTGTAATTGAAAATCACGGGATTTTTTTTCTCTAGGATTGTTTCGGGGTTTTAGATGTTTGTTCCTGATTGGTCGGTTTCGAAAAAGAAAGTGACAGTTCAGTAGAATGTGAAAACTTTGCTTGTGAGCCAGAAAACGTGTGGAGGGCACATTTTCTCTGGCCAATACAAAGTTGTGGCCCCCTAGTAAATGTTGTACCATCGGGAACAGCCATGTATAACCTAGGAACAGCACCCTGTTGTTTGATGCCAGAAGTACACAACCAAGACTGTCTGGACTTGCAGACAGCCAGACTCAAAAAAGTGTCAATAATGACAAAGTTATGTTCCTGGCTTGAACATGTGTGTTCCTGTTTGATTGTGCAGTGCTGACTTGGGCAGAAGTGGCCCTACCCAATAAACTTTGTTTGAGTGGCAGATACTTCACAAAACATCTGGAGGGCACAGTTTCTCTGGCCAAGACAAAGAATGTAACTTTTGTAGCAATTTGCTACAGTGATTCTCTGCATATCCGCATATCGCATCTTGAGGTTTTGTTTTAAAAAAACTGCCAAAGTTTCTGGCAGACGTCCCATAGTGGCTATCTTGGAAGCCTCTAATTCTCACAACAAAGTATCAAGTCTGGACAATGGAGGCAGAAATCCCAGTACCAATAGGTCTCTATGTGGACCTCTTCTGAAGTCCCGGGATTTTTTGTCCCTGTTTAAAACCCATGATTTAGTGTTGTCTGGAAGTGCCCTGAGATGTAGCCAACAAAACATGATACAGCTGGAGCAAGTTAAGACCTTCACATCAAACTCATATGCCAGTTAAGGAAAAAATTATAGCTATTCTAAGGTTTGTACTTGTGAATTCAATTTTGAACATATGATTACTTTGGATCTGTTGTACAATAATCAGTCCAAGAAAACCATACACTTTATAAACATTTTTCTAACCCTTATGGATGCGGAGAAAAGATTGAAACTGATGAAAAGAATCCATTGACATCTCACAAGAGAGCGTTTGGCAGAGTACCTCACTATAAATAGAGGTGGGCAAAGTGAAACCTGCACAATGTGTGTGATTTGGCCATTTTGAGGTCCCCAAGGCCTGCCTTGGGCCCCTTCTACACTGCCCTTATATCCCAGGAACTGATTCCAGGTTATCTGCTTTGATTATATTTCACAGATATGGACACACGGAATAGATATGAGAAAGCTCCATTCGGGAGCGAAACGGAGATCACGTGGCCCGAAATCCTCTGGCATTGTCAGCCCGTTGGCCCCTGGCTAACACCAACACCTTTGGAGTCATTCTTCTCCTTTTCTTGTCCTATCGACACATGGATATTGCCTATCAGGACTGAGGACTTGTGTATTTTGAACACTTTATTTAGAACACTCTGGGACCTTTTGCAGGCATGCACCTCATGACTTTGTACATCTTATGATTTATACCAGATTATCTGGAATTTGAAGGGTTATGAACTGAGTTCGTCACGCGGTCTCATTTTGTTGATTACAGACACGGTATATACACTTGGTCTTGTGATGTGTATTGTGTTGTTCTCTTATGCCTGAATATTGAATGAATATATATTTTTGATAGTTATACTGCCTTTTTGTGTATAAATTTAGTATATAATTTGGGTTAAGCAGATAATCTGGGATCAGATCCTGAGATATAAGGGCAGTGTAGAAAGAGCCATGGATTTCCAGAACTTGTTCTCTGTTGAATTGAAAAATAAGTCTCCTGTACTTGAAGCAGTATTGCAAAATCCCTCCCCATGTATAAACCCTGGGGTTACAAGGGACTTTTGATGGATAGAAACCAGAAGTTATGGCAATCTTCCAGAATCAAGTTCCCTACCCTGCAATACTAATGAAGGCATTGCAGGTTATTGTTGAATTTTTTGGATAATACCTGATATGTAAGACAAAGCAGGTTGCCTCTGTAGACAGCCCTTGTACTCTTAGGCCCTGTCTACACTGACCATTTAATGCAGCTTGAATCTAGCTTCAAATTGCAGCAGCCAGATAATAAACTCCCACAAGAGCAAATGAAAGAAAGCCCCCAATGTGCAACAGTGCTCTGTAGTTTGTGTAAATCACCATCCAGGCCTCAAACTGGTCCCGGGACTCTTTGAACAGTGAAATCACTTTTTTCAATAATGGTTTGAAACTGCATTAAGTGATCAATGTAGATGAAGCCTTAATGTGTAGAAGAGGGTATTTCAACAGCTATTGTTGGTCATGCAACCAGGTTGCAAGCAAGACTTGCCATCACCAGTTTTCATTTTGGCAACCTTAAGAAAAACATATGCTGCCACAGAGGTATATGAGTATGCTCATTTTCTCAAATTTATTCACAAAATGGATTTTTGTCTGTATCAAGGATGAATTTTGAAGGGGTTGATTGCAGTGTTATCGACCTGCCCGATATCAGTGCTCTTGATGAGTCTTAATGTCTGAAATGCAGCTCAGTTTGTGATTGCTTGACTCTTTTTGCCAGGGAGAAAAATAGCTTGGGATCTCAGGTTATCTGCTTCAGCTCTTCCACCTCCACCTGAGACTATTGCACACTGATGCTTTTCACAGGCTCCTCTCAATAACAAACTGCATAAGGACCAGGTTGTGGTTTGAGAATGTGTTTGCTTGCAAAGCCTCAGGCAAAAGATCCGTAACTTCACCTCTGATCAAAATGACACCACTGCCTCTTGGATGAACATTCAGAATTGATTGGAAAATTGCTTTGATGGCACTAGAAATGTTGACATGAACTTTGGGACCAATGCGTGTTTATCAGGGAGTTCTCTTATTTTGGCACTTGTGTTGGTGCTTCAGAACATCAGGGTGACATTCTATTGACTGCAAAAAATGCTGGCTAAGGAGTCATGCAATGCATGCATTTGCTTTATTTCCTGTTCATCTCAAGATTGGACATAGATATCCAAAAATTCAAAGCCAATTAATGTTAAGACAGTGTTTCTCAACCTTCCTAATGCTGCGACCCCTTAATTCAGTTCTTAATGTTGTGGTGACCCCTAATCATAACATTATTTTCAATACTACTTCATAACTGTATTTGTGTGTGTGTGTGTATGTGGGGGGTGGGGTGGTGATTTTGTCATTTGGAAGTTGTAGTTGCTGGGATTTATAGTTCACTTACAATCAAAGAGCATTCTGAACTCACCAACAATGGAATTGAAACAAACTTGGCACTCAAAATTCCCATGACCAACAGCAAATACTGGAAAGGTTTGGTGGGCATTGACCTTGAGTTTGGGAGTTGTAGTTCACCTACATCCAGAGAGCACTATAGACTCAACAAGGATGGATCTGGACCACACTTGACACGAATCCTCAATATATCCAAATGTAAACACTGGTGAAGTTTGGGGAAAATTTGGGAGTTGTAGTTTCTGGAATTTATAGTTCACCTACAATCAAAAAGCCCCTTGCACCCCACCAATGATAGAATTGGATCAAACTTCCTATCCAGAACCCTCATGCCTTGAAGGGACTAGCTGGCGTGAGCCTCCATCCCTCCTCTCACGCTCTTCCTCACCCACACAAGCATGCCTGCTCTCCCTTCCCTGCTTGGAGTATCAGAATCAGCCCTCCTCTTGGCTGGGAGGCCTGCCAATCACAGCAAAGGAGAGCTTTAGGTGGGAGAATTCGCAGTCTGTTTCCAAAAAGAAAGAGAAGGACAAGTGGAGAGATCTTCAACCTTCTCTGCCAAAGGGCTTCCTAAGACCATCAGAAATATATGTTTTCTGATGGCCTTTGGTGACCCCTCTGAAACCCTCTCACAACTCTCCCGGGGTCCCGACCCCCAGGTTGAGAAACACTGTGTTAAGAAATGATCTTTTTTTTTTAAAAAAAAGTCAGGTATTCATATTGACCTTGCTTTTCGTTTCGGCCCACCCCATCTTTTAGTAGTATGTGTTTTGGGAAGAGGTGTTGTGTTGAAGACCTTCACAAGGAAATTTCATTAGCTCATTAAGTATATATCGTAGACCTAAGCCAAATCTTTTTCCGTTGGTGCCTATATTTGGGGGAAAATACAACAAAACAAAAAAAGCTCACAGGGCAAAGCAAAGCAGAGAAAATATCTCAAAATGTTCAAGGAACAAAATCCAAAGTCAGCTTTTGATGGGATGTAATGATTTCATCACATTTTATTTGATATTCAGATACTTCATTCAGAATATAATTCCATTAAAAGAGAGAGGAATAAATACAAGCCAACAAATACATTTCACATTATTATATTTTGCTCAGATAGTTCCATATCACTACATGCATATAGTCTGATATACATTCATAAAACACATTGATCTAAATCCATTAACTATGTCTGACCAAAGTAGATGCATGGATTGGGGAAAAAGGGGGCTGATATGGATGTCGACTTACCTTTCATCAATTGATTCAATGGAGCTACTCGAATATGGATTTGGGATATTTTTCTATGTAGTCAAAGATACTAGAGCTTGGAACTTTGCTTTTAAAAAGCCATGTGTTATATATAGTTTTCCCTCTCTAAAATAATTATTTCTTTCTTTCTGTGCATGCAGAAGATAGGAAAGGAAAGCTTCCCATTTCTTTTTAGTGCATTTGTACATTATATCTAAATCTGCCAAACTATGGCTTGCTGTAACCAGAGTTAGCTAAACTGAGCCATAGTTTGATCCAAATAGTCTCATATCACAGTTCCTCAGGTTGATGTATAGAAAGGGATATGGGCGGTGCAGGGAGGAGGAAGTGAGCCAGCTCCTCCTCCCTGCACCGCCCTCTTCTTCCCTCTCTCTCCAGAGCCGATGCCTTGAAGGGAATGGGGTCCCCACGGCACCTCCCTCCCTTCCAAGGCATCACGGCAGCGGCGAAACCCCCCGCCAGCCTGGATGGCTGGCGGGGGAAGCGAGAAGTGGCGCCGCTTCCCGCGAGCCTTCCAGGTTTGGGGGAAAAGCACCCGCACTCGAGACGCGAGTGCTGGGCTAAAAACCTTTCCCAAACCTGAAGGCTGGTGGGGAAAGCGAGCGGCGCCGCTTCCCCCACCAGCCATCCAGGCTGGCGGGGATTTTTCGCCAACTCCCGTGTCCCTCTGTTCAGAGAGACACAGGAGCCGGGCAAAACCCTCCTCGAAGCCTGGAAGGCTGGCGGGAAAGCGAACGCGCTTCGCTTCCCCCACCAGCCATCCAGGCTTGCGGAGGGTTTCCCCCAGGTGACGTTTAGGCTGGGTGACGTCACCCAGGAAACCTCCTGAAAATGGGCGGGCCGCGCAGGAGGCCGGCCATGCCCCAGGGAGTGGCCACGCCCCCGGGAGTGGCCACGCCCCCCGCTCACTGATCACCTGCGGCAGCACTGATGTATAAGATGTAACTATTGCTTGTTGGTGCTCCTCTCATGCATAAGGGGAGAAAGGCAGCAGGAACTCATAAATCCATATGCACAAATTGATTTTTTGGAATTAGCACATTCTTGCACATAAAAATATTGGAGATTGTCAAGTGAATATCCATGCAAACAATGTCCAGATACCAGGGATGCTATCTTTAATTTGTGAAATCAATCAGCTGAAGATTTTGTGATCAATCTGTGAAGGACAATTTAAAACTGCAAAGATCATTCAATGAAGGTATGCATTAAAGACATGCTCTTTAACCTTTGGAGTGCTTAAATTCTGTTGTGTTATGATCTTAGGGAATCAAATCAGAAATGTTAGTGTATTTTTCTATAAAGAACATAACAACCGTTTTTGTCAATAGAGTAGATAGCTTCTGATACCTTTTTCATGTTCTCAAGAGGACATTTAGCAAGATTTAATAATTTGGAGTGACACACACATACACACACACACCAATCTTCACTCATCACTGGCTAGGCAAACAAGATTTCAAGTCACTAGTAATATAACATGGCAATCTATTTTGGCCAAAAGAATAAAGAAAGAAACCCAGAATGTTTTAGCCTTTTATTTGCAGTAATATCACAAGAACATCTAGTATCAACTGTTTGTTGTTTTTTTTTAAAAAAAAGCTGAAAATAGAAAGAAAGGGATCTTAAAATTAGACAATTCATTTGATTTTATGCTGGTGGATCACTATGAAAGTTCCATATATGAACAAAATATTTTTTACGTTTATACTAAATCTTAGGTTCAGAGATACCATCTATACAGGAGCTCACAAGCACAGCAGACTAGTTATCTGGACAGTAATGGTTGTCTGGCCATTTGAAATTCTGCACGTTTGTTCTTTTACCTGGAAGCAGATTTGGGGATATTTTGTGGAATGAACACAAGAGTGCTCATAAATGTTAGTAACACTGCTTGAATAACATCATCCCAAATCTGAGGCTGGCAAGATATCCCTGGGGCAGGCCATAATGGAGGGCCAAAAGAGGAAATGTATAATGGAAAAGAGGGAGAATTTACATGAAAATTGCATATGTTAATTCTTAGGTTTAAAAGCTACCTCAAAAACCATTGTCACACTTAAATAGGAATGCTATGTATGTCATATAGCAGACCTGGGCATCTTGTGGCCCACGAGCCGCATGTGGCTCACTGGCCGATGCTCACCGGCCCGCGGGTCCCTCAAGGTTTCGTCCTGAAGAGAGGGAGGCAAACTCCCATTGGGGTGGCTACATGTTGAAGAAGCAAACATGATGCTTTGTGTCCTGCTTATGGGGATAAAAGGAAGGGAGGGAGGGGGGAGGATAGTGTCTCCATTCCTGTCCCTCTGCGGCTACAGAAGAACTTCCGCAGGAAGCGCTGCCTCCATGAAGGTCTCCTGCTCGCGGCCGCATGTGACCTCACTCACCTCAGGGGAAAGAGCAGGAGGCAGTGTCGGAAGAGGTAAAGGCGGGTTGGGTCCTTACAAAGCATGCCCCCTGCATGGTGGGAAGTTTTTTCACTGCTTGGCTGCCTATATCAGGGCTGCTATTTTTTCTCCAAGAAGCCCATGGCGCACAGACGCGACGAACACAATTGTACATTTGGCCATCGCCTATTCATGCCTGGCCTTGAACACAATCGTACATTTGGCCATCGCCTATTCATGCCTGGCCTTCATATCCCAGAGGCAGCTTACAAAGCTATGGAAGAGTTTTGCCTTGTATTGTATGACTTACCATTCATTCTTGCCTAAAGGAATTAGTGGTTTCTTGAATTACATTAGTGCAACCATTGATATAACTGCAGCTCTCACAAATGATACAAATGTTCACATTTTGTTAACCATTGTTTTGTAAAATTGTAGTGAATAAATATCATTTTTCCTATGACAACCTCTCTTTTTCATTGCTCATAACATATACTCTTATCAGTCTTATTAATATATCAAAAACGCAACATAGTGCCTTTAAAATTATTTCCCCCACCCTTGGAAGGGGGAGGAGGAAGAGAGCCAGGGGCGAGAGAGGGCAACGTCACTGTGACGCTGCGATCCTCACCGCCCTGGCTCCTTCCCTCCTCCCTCTTCCCAAGCAAGGGAGGGGGAAAGGAGCCAGGGCGTGGTGAGGATCGCAGCGCACAGTGACGCGTCGCCGCTTCCTCCCGCCCCTGGCTCCTTTCCCCTCCCTTGCCTGGAGCCCTGGCGAAGAGGTGTGCCGCAGAGGTGTGCCGCAGAGGTGCCGCGGCACACCTCCGGTTGCGGGCAAGGGAGGCGGCGGCGGGAAGAGGTACGGCTTATATACGGGGTATGGCTTATATAAGCCGACCCCCAGACACCCCCGATACGTCTTACAATCGGGGGTGTCTTACTTTCGGGGAAACACGGTATTAAAGAAATTCAATTGATATTATGTAGAATGCATTTCAGCCTTTAGG
Source organism: Anolis apletophallus (assembly GCA_030556195.1). Lineage (NCBI taxonomy): Eukaryota > Metazoa > Chordata > Lepidosauria > Squamata > Anolidae > Anolis > Anolis apletophallus. The sequence continues at coordinate 120,635,887 of JARBWK010000005.1, read as the reverse complement.
TGCGGCCCTCCATAATATATTTTGGCTCTCATGTGGCCCCTTGGAAAAAAATATTTGCCCACCCCTTTTGTAGAGTGAGGAAGTCCATAGGTAGGATGGCCTATAGCTTAAAGGTGACCATAGTAGTCTTCTACACTAACTTTTGATAAGCAGCTCCAAGATCCCTGCTCTGCTTCAGACATCCATCCAAATTTGTACATGGCAGGAATGGGGAATCAAGGGTTTGGATAAAGATGCAATTGCTGCTCTTGAGAAGCATGTAAACAAAGTACATGCTTCTCAACATCTTTCTCACTGTTTATTGGTATCATCCAAGATTCAAATGTCCCATGACCTGAAATGGAAATTGTAATGACTGTTACATCTAATAGCATAAGTGTCTATAGGTGGACCTGGAATGGCATGGGCAAGAAGGTGTTGAGTGGGAAAGATTTGATGGGAATGGCTTGTCAGGTTGACTCCAGCTTATCTCAGTCCAAAGTGGGTGGAGACATTCTGACCAGAACACTGCAGTCTCATTAAGAGTAGATCAATTGAATTAATTGCGAATGATGACTCTGATTCAGTTAGTTTACTCTAATTGGGCTTAACAACAGTCCAGGTTTCTGGCTACCTCCAGCCGTTGTATCATGCCCCACTGACAAATCTGTAAATCTTATTTTGGCACCTATTTAGAAAAAGTGAACTGTTAAATCTTAAGTAAGTGTATTTCTGATGGTATTTGGCTTGGCAAGCCATGGAAGTCACTTAGGTCTTAAGGAAACTCTATACCACATAAAGACAGGGCAGGACACTTGTAGTAGACTAATGTTGGAAAATGACTCTCTCCATTTCTCTCTATAGATTACATGGACTAGGGCCCCTTCCACACAGCTGTATGTAATCCTACATTATCTGCTTTGACTTGGATTATATGGCAAAGTGGACTCAGATAACCCAGTTGAAAGCAGATATTTTGGCTTATCTGCCTTGATATGCTGAGTTATATAGCTGTGTGGAACGGCAATAGGACTGACAGATGTTGCAATCCAACCACAAATGCAGAGGCACAAATTGCTCACCTCCCAACATAAGGAAAAACTGCACTAAATGCATTTAAAGTATCCTTAATGTAATTAATTTCTTCTCTTCCATGCAGTAGGCCAGTAAAATGTTAGGAAGTCTCTCTTTGCTAAGAAAGATCCTCCCTGCAAGGTCATGGCAGCCTTCCACGTTTTATCACTTCCTTAATACCATGTAACATTATTTATCTTTAGATTTAATGCAAGTTCAGTGATCTCTAGAGACTAACATTGAGAAGTATGATATTAAAAAAAACTCCCCAAAGCTTTCTGAGCATTGCTTGGAGCAGCGAATTAAAGTCTTCTGTCCAATTCCTTTGTCTGGGAAGTGGCATGGATGGTACTTATAAATCAAAAATTTGTTTTCAAGATTCATATCAAATGCTGTGAAACAGGGATGAAATTTACAATGGCCTTCTATTTCATAATTGTTTCTAGACATGACTGGAATGCAGAATTGTCACTGCATTCACATTTATTCTGTCCTCCTCTAAGATGCTCTCTGAATTTAGAGCGGTTATATTCTGGTTGTGTGTGCAATGCAAGTGACGGTGGTGATTGTTGCTTCTGTTAATTAAGAAGAGACCTCTACAAAAGAAGGTATACATGTAGCCCACTATTGATTGGCTGCTCATGCACTAGCAAAACAGATTTTTATAATACTGTATTTGCTTATGCTGAGATATATATGTATTTATGTTTATATATATATATATATATATATATATATATATATATATATGCACATTTAGAAAGAACTGCTCTAATTTAAATAGGATCTCAACACATCGCACCATAGTGTGTGGCTGGTGAAGGGAAATAATGGCCTCATGACCCATTTGTGTTGTTCAATCAGTTGTTGATGAAGGAAAATTTCCCCCACCAGACACACTACCCCAGTGTTTCCCAACCAGTGTGCCGTGGCACACTAGTGTGCTGTGAGCAATCATCAGATGTGCCGTGGGAAATTGGCACTCCCCCCCCCCCTCCTAGCAGCCCCCTCACAGGTTTCCAAGAAACAAATTGAGCTTCTCCGCTTGGAAATGTTTTTTTACTATTTTACTGGATTTTTCGAGAGTTCCCCCAAAGGAAGTGTTTATAACAGCTTCATGACATCCACAGTTAATTGGAAGCAAGTTTCACTCAGGGTGAAATTTCACAAAGGTCTGGAGAACAAGCTCTATGAGGAGCGGCTTGAAGAGCTGGGCATGTTTAGCCTGAAGAAGAGAAGGCTGAGAGAAGACACAATAGCCATGTATAAATATGTGAGAGGAAGTCATATCTATGTTGTGTTCATTGAAACAGGCCCAGGTTTCACACTGAGTGTATAAATACATTTAAAAACATATTAACTATATGTATTACTGTGTTAGAGTGTACTTTTGTGTCATTTTGGTTGGTGGTGTGCCCCAGGATTTTGTAAATGTAAAAAACGTTCTGTGGCTCAGAAAAGGTTGAAAAACACTGCACTACCCTATTCATCCATCTCACCTAGGGTTTTTATATTTTATATTTTATTCTACCCCTTGTTGGCCCAGCCCGCTGTCCACATTCTTATTTTTTTATTTCATTTCCTGTATTTGGTTTTGTATTAACTTGTTTTGTTTACATTTCATTTGATGTTATTATTTAATGTATGTATTTTATTTTGATTTGTTGTAATTGTTTGGGCCTGGCCTCATGTTGGACGCCCCGAGTCCCCATTGGGGAGATGGTGGTGGGATATAAATAAAGTTTTATTATTTATTTATTAAAATTTCAACACTCCCCTGATCTCCATTCCGAGGGCTCTTTGGCTAAAATCCCCTTGGTGACCTATGCCAGTGTAAGTCCCTTTTTGTATGTTGCACAAAGAGATATCCAGTACCAACTTGCATGGTGCATTTTCCCTAGATGAGTAACAAGAGTCAGGGGTCAACAGGTTGTGAGACAAACAACAACTGATTGGTCAGTAAGGTATGGTAGGTGCTGTCTGGTTAGTATATTGGGGACGTTGCCCTCCTTGACTTTCAATATCAGTTTTATTTATTTATTTATTTATTTATTTATTTGAATTTATCAGTCGCCACTCCCATTCGGCTCGGGGCGACTTACAGGCAATAAAACAACAATAAAGAATAAAAACAACCGTAATACCAACATTCACAACTGCAATTAAAATCATTAGGGTTAAAACAACAGCCATAAAATACAAATATGTTTTTTAATGTTTTTTAAAATTGTGTCAGAAGCGACCCGAGAAACTGCAAGTCGCTTCAGGTGTGTGATAATTGGCCGTCTGCAGAGACGTTGCCCAGGGGACGTCCGGATGTGTTACCATCCTTTGGGTGGATTCTCTCATGCCCCCACATGGGAAGCTGGAACTGACAGATGGGGGCACACCCCATCTCACAAATTCGAACTGCTGACCTTCAGGTCAGCAGTTCAGCCAGTACAAGGGTTTAACCCATTGCGCCACTGCAGCTCTTAGCTTTATGTAGAAAGCTTTCATCTTAAACATCTTAGCTTCCATCTTAAACTGAAGCTGGACTAGACATCCTCGTACAGGAGGCAGCCATATATAAAATGCCTTTCTATTAAATCAGTGAAGGGATTCAAATATGTTTTAAGACCATTTATCCCTCTACGATAATCATGTTTTCTGATACCATACTTCTTTCTTTGCTGGCTCATCATTAAAGGAGAACATTGTGAAGATTTCACAGTTTTGCCGATTGCCATACATCAGTTTGACTAGTACCAGAGCTGCTTTGGAATAAAAACAAATTGAAATTATTTTTCAAAATGAAGCTGCTTTATATTACTGCTGTCAATCAAACGATCATTAAAGGGCTATTTAAAGAACTTATTTTTCATGGCGCAACATAATCAGTTTCTCTTCCTGTCCTCTAAATCATCATGTAATGTATAGTACTGTGTTCTGTGGTCTATAGAAAATGTACTTTGATTTCTAATGGTGCTCAGGTCTGCTCTGTTCACTTTGTGCAATTTGGAAGAGGTCATGTGATCTGTTCAAAAGGAACAGAGGTGGAGAACAAATATATTTTTGATTTTGGCTCACTAAGCAAATGACACTTCTTTCCTTCCACCCCCTCATCAATCTGCATTGCCAGCTGATTGCCAAAGGGAACCAAGCAGAATGAGAGAAAACGGGTGGAGTGGGGAGCCATCTTTTGAAAGATGATTTTGAGGAGTGGAGTGTTGTGTGGTTTTCCGGGCAGTATGGCCATGTTCTAGCAGCATTTTCCCATGGCGTTTATCTGTATTGGTGGCTGGCATCTTCAGAGAATTTGAAGATGCCAACCACAGATGCAGCCCAAACGCCGGGAGAAAATGCTACTAGAACACGGCCATACATCCCAGAAACCACACAACACTCCAGTGATTCCGGCTGTGAAAGCCTTCGACAATACAGATTATTTTGAGAACTGAATTAATATTTTGACACTCTTTATAAAATCATACTTGGATGTCCAGGATGGGTTGGTTCTTCAGGATGATATCAATAAAAAAAATGAAAGCATCAAATGCCCAGGGGATGCCCAGATGTGTTACCATCCTTTAGGAGGACTCTCTCATGCCCCCGCATGGGAAGCTGTCTTCCCAGTTTTCTGTTAATAAGAAGGGATAGAAGGAGAGAGGGAGGAAGAGAATGAACACAGGAACAATATAGAGTCTGCCTGCTCTTAGTTTTCCTGGATCAACACCCCAATCCTCCCACAACATTGTACCTTCTCACATGGAATTGAGAAGAGCAAGCAAACATGGGACATACATGGCAGAAGTATTCCATATTTCCCTCCAGGCCCATACTCACCTAGGCTCATTCCTATCTGATGTTCTGATCAAATAAATGTAGCCTCAGAATTGCAAAACACCATATATGTGTCCAGGGGTGGTCCTACAGGTAGGCCAAGGAAGCGGCCGCATGGGGCGCCATCTGGGAAGGGGCAAATTCCCCCGCTCGCCGGGTGCTGGCGCCAGACAGCGTCCTGGCCCTGCCGATGTTCCTCAGGCAGCGCCACAGCTGCCTGCTTTTGGGCCCCAGACTTGTGCGCTCCGACGCCACTTCTGGGCATGCCCGGGGGTTTTCGTGCAGGCGCAGTTGCTCCAAAACTGAAGTTGAGCACAGGAGCAACTACGCATGCGTGAAAACCTCCGCGCATGCCCAGTAGTTCCTGTGCGCAGAAGCCTGTAAGCAAAGCACTCCCTATCGGGCAGGCAGGGAGTGCTTCCCCTCTCCCTTTGTCTCTGCCCTGCCGCAGAATACGGTGACCCAATTGGGCAGGCAGGGGGCGGAGACAAAGGGAGAGGGGAGGGGAGCCAAAGGGGTATTGGCGACATATTGCCTCCTGACAGCTGCCACCGGAAGTAGCCACCACGCGCTGAGGTGAACTCCCTCACCAGGCCCAATCACGTGTGAACCCTACCACAACCGCCCACCTCCCCGCCCGCGTGCGCCGGCCAGGAGCATCAAGGAGAAACAGGCGCAACTGTGCAGGCAAATAGTAATATATAATATTTTATTTTACTTTATTTTGGGTTATTTGAGTTTTATAGGAATAATGAAAATATTTAGTAGAGGATAATTTTATTTAAATAAATAATTTTATTTATTATTTTATAATAATAATATAATAGAATGTTATATTATATTATAATGTCAATATATTATAATATAATTATATTGTAATGTAGTATAATATAATTATGATATAATATAGTATGAGTATGTACTATAATATATTGTATATACATTGATACAATATAATACTACTAATAGTATTGTGATATTATAATTGTATATTTGTATTACATGGGGGTGCCAAAATAATGTTGGGGGGGGCAAAATAATGTTAGCTTACCATATAAAATTACCTTAGACCGCCCCTGTATGTGTCTTGTAGCAGCTCAGAGTTGGAAATGCTGTTGTTGTTGTTGTTGAGGGATGTGGTCAATGGCCATGCTGCCCAAGAGATTTTGGTAGTTGTCATTAAAAAAAACCTTTTCAAAGCTCTGTCACAATCACACAGGGGGATCGAGCTTCCACCTGCTTTACATCTTGAACCACATAGACTAAATATATGCACCATTCATCTCCTGCCCCCTTATGCAACTTTAATAATAACTAGCTGTACCCGGCACGCGTTGCTGTGCCCTATGTAGGTGATGTGAGAATGTCTGGGTATGTATGTTGTTGAAATGATGTGAGCATGTGTGTTGTGTTTATATTTATGTGTGTGTGTGTGTGTGTGTGGATATTTGGGGGTATGTGTGTTGGTGTTTTTGTATGTGTGTGCATGTATATATATATGTGTGTGTGTTTATGTGTGTGTGTGTATGTGTGTGTGGATATTTGGGGGGGTATGTGTGTTGGTGTTTTTGTATGTGTGTGCATGTATATATATGTGTGTGTGTGTTTATGTGTGTGTGGATATTTGGGGGGTATGTGTGTTTGTGTTTTTGAATGTGGTTGGATGTATATATATATGTGTGTGTGTGTATGTGTGTGTGGATATTTGTGGGTATGTGTTTGTGTTTTGGTTTGTGTGTGCATGTATATATATATGTGTGTGTGTATGTGTGTGTGGATATTTGGGGGGTATGTGTGTTTGTGTTTTGGTATGTGTGTGCATGTATATATATGTGTGTGTGTGTATGTGTGTGTGGATGTATTTGTGCCCTCTTTAGGAGATGTGTGGAAGTGTGGGTATGTAAGGGTAGGAATTGATTTGTCAATGTGTTTTGTGTGTGTATATATATGTATGTGCGTTTGTATGTGTGTGTGTGTGTATGTATGTGTGTGTGTTTGTGTGTGTCTGTGTATGTATGTGAGTATGTTTGTGTTGGTGTGTCTGTATGTATGTGTATATATGTTTCTGTATGTGTGTATGTAGCCTTCCCCTGTATCTGTCTGTTCCCCCCTCGTCTCTCTCCCCTCCCCTCTCTCTCTGTCTCACTTTCCCCCCTCTCTCTCTCCCCCCTCCTGTCTCTCGCTGCCTGATTCCCCCTTCTCTTTCCCCCTCTTTCTGTCTGTGTCACTCCCCCCTCTCTCCCCTGACCCTCTCTCAGGCCTCCCCTCTGTCTGATTACCTCCCGCCGTGTTCCCAGCGCGTTTTGGCGGGCGCGCCTGAAGCAAGGTAAGCCCGGAGCTTACCTTCTTTCAGGCGCGTCCACCGCAACCGTGTGGGACACGCCGGGCGGAGGCAGGCCGGAGATCGGCGCTCCGCCCTCCTCCGTGTCCCCCGTGTTTGCGGTAGCGCCGCCTGAAAGAAGGTAAGCTCGGGAGCTTACCTTCTTTCTGGTGTGGCCGCTGGAACCGTGGGGGACAGGGCGGAGGGCGGTGCGCCGATCTCCGGGCCTGCCTCCCGCCCTGGCGCGCATGGGCAGCATCGTAGGCGGGCCGCCCCTTTTTGTCTGCTGGGGAAGTGCGGCGTTTTGTACTACATTTCCCAGAAACCCCGGCATGGCCAGTTCCAGTTCTTGCGGAGGTTTCTGGGAAGCGTAGTTTTGCGCCTAGAGCTGCTGTGGGACCGGGGGCGTGTGTTCCATGGCGAGGAGGTGTTTTTTGGGTTGGCGGCTGCGAAGGTCCCGGTGAGTGGGGAGAGGGTGACGGGATGTGTTGGTGGGTTTGGGGAGGGGGGGCCTTGTGCGCCTGCGCGGTAGTTCTCCCTTCTCCAGCGCTCGCGGGCAGCGCAGAACGGGAGTCTATGGGCGTGTTTTTGAGGCTGTTTTTTGGGGGGGTTGCAATTTAGGGAGGTGGGTTTTTTGGGTTATGTCTGTACCTCGTGGTCTGGGGGAATGTGTGTCGTGGGATTTGTGTTTGGGGGGGTTATGGTTTGGCCGTGCATATACGACATCCCACGACCACGTCTCCTTTATATATATAGATAATAATAATAATAGACTTTATGTTCTACCTTCTTTCCCTGAGGGGACTCAAGGAGAGCCTCTTTTTTTTGTTTCATTTGATGCCTTGCAACCCTATTTACCAAACTTTGCTGCATTTAAGACCAGATAAAAAACTGTTTGTCTTGCAGCAATTTCATTTGTCTCTAAACTGTGCTGTAGCAATCACACACCAATAGTATGGATTTCCAATGCCATACAGCATTCATTTGGGGAGGAGAGAAACAGCATGTGGACCACTTTATGTGGTCAATAGGGACCTGTTCACCCAGGTGGCTTCTCTGCCTCTGAGAAATGGATCTACCATTCATTAAGAACAGTATCAGGAAAAGCAAATAAAGGATAAGCAAGAATGACCTGGAGATAAGTCTGCTCTCTCCCACTACCACGGCTAATAATCATTCCTATGCTATATTTGATGCAGCTCTTTCCCACTACTGTTAAATTGTGTCAGGTGGGATGAAGAATTTTAATGTAAGTGTTCTTATAGCAAGTGGATGGAGTTGGATATTCAAAATCATTATTTGAAGCATCACTCTTGTTTGGGGTGATAGGACATTTTCTGAGTATGAAAAAAGCAATACTTTGTACAAAAGGAATCAAAAGAATATTAAGCGTTATTTGAACAACAAAATTGTTCAAAAACCAGATTTTTAAAAAACTGTTGGAAAACCTAATGACGGGAATCTTGCAGTGACGAGAACTTTTTTAGATCAGGACTTATTCTGGCCAAAATTCATATATGGTGTTTTGAGCAGCATTTTCTGCACAGAGCTCAATTATCATATATTGTTGGGCGTGTGGCTTCTTTGGCTACCAGAATTGTGGGACCTGAAGTGCAAACAGATACAAGGGATGGTAATTTTCACGAAACAAGAGATGGGAATTTTCATGAGCTAAGATTCTCTAGGAACAAGTCTGTTTAAAATAGAGTGAGATAGTAACACCTGCGCTGATAGTATAGTCAGCAGAGAAGGAATTTTGATTGGCAAAATTCAAGGCCTATGCTTCAATTAGGGAATTGAAAGTGGTTTGGTTGACTATTTTACTTCTGCTTGCTGTAGAGACCCCCAGTTTTCTGGCAACGTTGATGCAGGAAGATCCTCTTGCTTTAGGTTTGCATTCATGCTCATGGACTTAAGTTTTCTGCTTTACCTATGGAAGTTCCTAGTTTAAGTTTTTGGGACTTTGATTCTCGTGGACTCTATTGGACTCTTTGGGATTCTATTGGATTTATTTTTACCTGTACTGCTTTGGCTCCTGAAACCTTCCTGCTTGAATTATAGATGTGTTTTCCATTTACCTTTTTATTCTTCAATATATTGCTGATATTACCTGCTTCCAATAAATGACTATATTCCAAGTGTTGGTGTTGTGTGATTACATCTAGAGAGTCCACGTCCTCTGGAGTGCAACATATATTCTTTTGTACAAAGTGCTTTATTTTTATACTCAGAAATCACCCCAAGAAGTGAGAGATCCGGTGTATGGGGAGAACAAATTGTAGAACATATTGAACATTTCTTAACTGACTGTCCAGCATGTACTGAACTGCAATACAGATATTTACATCTAATATTATCTAGTCCCCCAACAGAAATGATCTTCTGGCACCCCTCTTTCAAGGACAGGAAGGATCCAACACAATCAGAGTAAGCCTTTTTATTCTGAGAACTATACAAAAAAGAAGCACATCTCCTGAAAGAACCAGAAAAATAAGATTCTGACTGTGAAGAGGTCAGCTGCTGTCCTCTCCTTTTTGCGATGTCTTTTACTCATATTGTATTTGGAAATGATCATATGACTGGTCAAATAAAAATTATTATTATTATACTCAGAAAATACTATTTTCTGTGAAAAAACACCATGTGCAGAATTTTCACACAATACACTCCTAACTATACTATTTCCTGCCTAGTAAGTACTGAACTGTAGATACTCTTTAAAAACTACAGTTTTCAAAGATGAGAACATTAGAAAATATTTATATTCCTACTTCTAGCCCACCATTTATATTGTACAGTCACCTTCAATCACGCACAGAGTTTTACAACTGTAATGCTCCATAGCCTCCTCTGCTCTTCCAAACATGTTTTACATCTTTTAAAAAAAGCGCTATTATGGACGGAATACTGTTTTAACTTATGTGAATGCATATGATTTATTTTAATGCTAATTGTATTTTAATGTATTTTAATGCTAACTGTATTTTAATGTATTTTAATTCTGACTGTTTTTGGTTTTCTATTATATGTATACTGTGTTTTTGCTATCGAATTGTTGCCGTTGTTAGGCTGCTCTGAGTCCCCCCCTCGGGGGTTGAGAAGAGCGGGGTAGAAATGGTGGAAATAAATAAATAAATAAACTTAGAAAGAGTAGAATTGCGGCACAATACAGTTTGATTATTTATGCTAGGAACTCTCTGTTGAGAGGTATCATACTACAAATATTGCATTGTAAATATCTCATTCCATCCAATTCAAACCAATGAAGTTTTAAAGTACTGACTAAGCATACAGAGAGAAAAATAGAGAGATAATCAATAACATAAGGTAAAACAAAGCAATTTGCAAGTGACTCAAGAATAGCAAAGGCAACAGCTTGGTTGAAATGCGATGCCACACCATGATTTTACAATACAAAAGTCACTCAGGAAAGAGTCTTGGAGATACACACTCCCTCTTATCCTTTATGTATTCAGGGAGATCAGTTGCTTCCGGGTTTGTGGGAAATCATAGTTTACTGTTATATTGGTACCAGCAAACTAATGATTGCCTTTGCTCTGCAAACCAGGATTGCAAAACACATGAGGTTGATGCTCCTTTCATTCACTTGCTTACAGCCCCAAATAGTTTGGTAACACATTTAAACAGAACCCTGCAAAATATTAATATTGTTGCTGTTGCACAACATGGAATAACATATCTGAGCCAAGTATGGCATAGTAGTTAAAGAGCTGGATTTGGATTTGGGAGTGGAATCCTTATGGCACCATAAACCTTACTGCATTATTGTAAGGATAAAGGAATATAGGGAACTGCTTAATACTGAATTGAATCATTGGTCAAGTTAGAATGGCTCATGGAGCCATCACCTGATTGGCAGCAGATTTCTGGGGTTTGGAGCAAGATTCATTCTGCTTGGATATGTGCTCTTCTGCATGTAAGGGCATGTTCTACCACAAATCAATATCTCTGCAATACAGCACTTAGGCACCTTCCACATCACCCCTATGTCCCAAGATCTGATCCCAAATTATCTGGCAGTGGAGACTCAGAATTCAGTTTAAATCAGATAATCTGGGATCAGATCCTAGGATATAGAGCAGGGGTGCTCATTAGGTAGATCGCGATCGACTGGTCGATCCCGGGACCGAAGGAGGTCGATCCCAGCTGGATGGGACACTTCTGAGGGGGCGGAGCCATGCTGCGCCTGCCCCTCCCCCAGCTTCAGCGCTTCCACAGCTTCTTCAGGCTAGAGGAGGGTAATGCCAAGCCAGTGGTGGCTATCTATGCCACCCCTGCCTTGGTATTAGCCTCCTCTAGTCTGCAGAAGCTGTGGAAGCGCTGAAGCCAGAGGGGAAGGGGGCGGAGCAAGGACGTGAGAAGCCCGCCCCCTCTCCATCTTCAGTGCCCACCCCCTCTCCGGCTTCTGCTTCTGCAGGGAGGAGGTAATGCCAAACCAGTAGTGGCTATCTATGCCACCACTGGCTTAGCATTACCCTCCTCTAGCCTGCAGAAGCTGTGGAAGAGCTGAAGCCAGAGGGGGAGAGGGCGGAGCCAGGCCGTGCCAAGCCCTCCCCCTTTCCCCAGCTCTGCCCTGCTTCTCTCTTGATAGATCTTTCTGACTTGGTGTTATTATAAGTAGCTCGCATGCAGAAAAAGTGTGGGCACCCCGATATAGAGCAATGTAGAAGGGGCCTTAATTTCTATTTGTAGTCTCCCATCCAAGTGCCACCAGACCCAGCTTCCAAATCAGACAAGATCATGTGTGCATTCCATGTGATGTGGTAGTGTAAAGACAGTCATGTACAATGCAATTAACAAACTAGAGGAGAGTCAGAATTCAATGGTACTCTTTGTGAAAAAAATTTATATTATTTTGCAAAGGTTAAAAGGTCTAAGCTTCTAGGTATTTTGATTTAGATTTAGTTTTTTGTCCCATTGTATATGCATAGAGCTACTCTTATGCAACTGCCTTTTTGATGCTTTATGCAGCATTGAATGTACATCAAGCAATTGTTATTGAAGTTTATTCAATGTGCATGTCACAATGAGCATGTCACAATGAGGCGGAAGGTGCTGATATCTATTCAACAAATTCAGAGAAATGTTCAGTACTGAAAACTCAGTACAGTATACATGAACTGTTAGAGGTCTAAAAGATGTGCAAATAAGTTGTAGAGTGGAACCAAAATCTCTATCCAGGATTGTCTGTATTCTCATGTGAAAGCCAGCAAAGCAGCATTCACTGTAAGGTAGAGTAGAGGTTGGGAACTTTTACTCTTCCAGTTGTTTTGGATCCCATGCCCATAATCAGTTACCATTGTCCATGCTGGCTGAACACTCTGGATACAGTTCAAAATATCTCACTCTTCATGTCAGCAGGCCTTAGAAAGTTGTTTCAAAAGTAATCTATTGCTTTTTAATCCCTTAAATTGCAATTTTAATATACTTCAGTAGATGTATTCTGCTGTCAACGTGGAAGCAGAGTTACACGTAAAGCACATTGGCTTTACATATTATGTATTTCACATTTTGGTTTGAATTGCGTGTTGCAATCACACATTGTTGTTGTCCATTTTACAATGGCACCCAGCTATTGAAATACGTAGATCTGTTTTGCTGTTCTACATGAGGGCTGATTAATGCCAATGTGACATAAAATTTACACTATGATGGGATGTTGGATCATAGCTATAATTGGATATTGTTATAAGTGTTGGAAAAGGAATTAATTACTGTCAGTGACTGCCAAGCTCTGGGTTGTCCAGGTGCAAAAGAGGACAGGGGCCCTACATTTATAACAGTTGTGCAGAAATAACTGTTCTAAATGTAGAGATACAAGAAGATATACCTGCTGAAATGCCATCTTCTACCTGGCTGTTAATAATATGGAATATACTCAATTTTGCATTCATTAATGATTGGTGATTTAGGAAGGTGAGTCCTGCGGAGTGGGCCATGGCAATCCACTACCCGATGGCCGTGGGCCTCAGCAAGGGCCACAAGGTGACCAAGAACTTTTCCAAGCCCCGCCACTGCCGCCACCACGAGTGCCTGACCAAGCACACCAAGTTTGTCCAGGACATGATCCGGGAAGTGTGTAGCTTCGCTCCTTACGAGACGCGGGCCAACAAGCGGGCCCTGAAATTCATCAAGAAAAGGGTGGGGCCCACATCCAGGCCAAGAGGAAGCACGAAGAGCTCGGCAAAGTCCTGGCTGCCATGAGGAAAGCCACAGCCAAGAAGGACTAAACAAACCTTCTGGCTCCCTTCACCTCAATAAAAGCTATTTCCCAAAAGAAAAGAAAAAAGATTGGTGATTTCCATATCACTGGGGTAGTGAAGATGGTCAGGTCTCAACCTGTGGGTCCCCAGATGTTTTGGCCTTCAACTCCCAGAAATCCTGACAGCTGGTAAACTGGCTGGGATTTCTGGGAGTTGTAGGCCAAAACACCTGGGGACCCACAGGTTGAGAACCACTAGCCTGTAAAGGTACAAGCTGAAGTGCAAGACTTATTCCTGAATAGGGTCAGTCCCTTGAATAGTCCCTTGAATGCAAACCCGGAATGGGTTCCTCCAACTGATGTAGAAGCTACCAGCTACCTATTTTTTTTTTGCATGCAGCCACTCACATTAACACCAGGGTTGTTTTCTCTCTTCACTGTGGAAGAGAAAGCGATGCCTGATACATTGTCTTACATGTCTTTTTCTTGCTCTGCTTGAAAGGGAACCTCTCTTCCACCATGTGATGAATCTAGTCATTGAAACTGTTTTGCTTGGCCAATCAGATATAACCCCTGCCTCCATCTATCCTTCCCACCTCCTCTGTCTGTGCAGGCTGAAGTTTTCCTTCATAAACAAGCCAGCTTCTGTTAAGGGAATAGAAACTCGGCCAGCTTTGCTCCTCATACAAATGCAAAACTGGGACTAATCCTTCCATTCATGCTGGCACAGCTTTTTATGATTCCTTTGTCAAACACATTAATTGCACTGGCCAAAATCCAACGGTCAATCCCAGTTAGGATAATCCATTGAATCAATGGCATGACAGTGCTTGTGTACATGTATTTGATCCAATAGGTCCATTCTAGTTGGGACGAACTATTGGATTGGGACATTTGTACCGCCTTACCACAAGGAATGAGGATGATGGTGATTTTCTCATCTAAACACGCTTTCTTGTTTGCCGTTGTTTATAAGGCAACCCAACCACTGGAACCCCATTATTCTCTAATAAAAATTAATCTAAATCTATGAAACATATGGATCAAAGCCTTTGTTCATCACACATTCAGTTACTATATTCATCACACATTCAGTTACTCAAAGCTGGCAAGCTGTTTACTAAACATGTGCAATTGCTTTAAAATGCTTCAAAAGTCATTACAAAATTAGGAGACACCAGTGTTTCATTTGTAAAGTGTTTCTAATGTACAGTTAAAGAAAATGTCATTACTATAACGAGAGTAACGAAATTTTATTACTTTTTTGTTATAGTAATTGTGCATAATTACTATAATTGGGAAAACTTCAGGGGCTCCTTTCCCCCTCATTTATACAGCTATTGGGGGTGACAATGGCTACAATGGTAGAATACATTTACTACTGCTATTCCAACAAGTTTTAGAATGTTTCATTTATCCATGGATTTTTGGGGAATTTTCAAAGTTTTTATAAGCAACATTTTTAAAAATAAAAAAACCCACAAGAGCTATCTCCTTGAATTTTCTATACATTTCTATGCACAAGATAACAGAGGATCATTTCCCCAACATTCAGAAATATTCATACATCTACTGATTTTAGGGAATCTTTAAAAGTCATAACAGCGATTTCATTGAATGACTATCATATATTAACCAATTTATTTATTTATTACTTCGACTTATTAGTCGCCCTATCCCACAGGCTCAGAATCATGGAGTTGGAGGGTACCTCCAATGGCCATCTAGTCCAACTTCCTTCTTCCAGGCAGAAGGGTACCATCAAAACGCTCCTGACAAATGGCCATCCAGCCTCTAAACGAATTAATATGCTTCCTCTATTGAGTTGGAAGGAACCCCTAAGTGCCATCCATTTAAGGATTTCCCCCCAGCCTAGCACTGATTTACTTAATAGAAGTATCACTCAGTCCTCCTCTTTGCAGATTCAGATTCAACAATTTATTGGAATTCTGGCTGCCTTCTGCTATGGAGAGATAAATCTCTCCCCTATTCTGATTGGGGCTTTCTGATGCAAGCAGAATTCTGGGAAATGTAGTTTAGGGCAGGGCCTTTTGCATTCTTTTCACCTTCCCAAATTACATTTCCAGAGTTTTCTACTATCCTTTCCAAAAACTCTGCTTTCTCCCCACTCTCCCTCTCCTAAAGGTGAGCGGCCATTAAGTTTTTGGTGCAAGCTATGCCCACGTGTCAGATATCACGTTGCGAGTATGCATCGAACAAATTTGATACAACTTATGAGGACTAACAAAAGAATTGCACACCTCTACTATTTACATTTAATGAACTATTGGCAATGTTTTGCATGAACTTAGAAATAATGTATATTATGATAGGAATGTAAGAAAGTAACTGTACCTGTTTTGTTCAGTTTTGCCACAGCACATCTCTTTGTGCTACTTGCTAGCATCTTGATGTTTAAAGTAACAAAAAGTAACTTAGTTACTTTTGAAGAAAGAGAGAATTTTCAATTTCAAAATAGTAGTTATGATGCAACTATATTATTCTGTATACTTTTCACAAAGCTAGGTGTATAAATTTGAATGGTAACTGGAATGTATAGAGTGGTTGGGAAATTGCTAAGAAGAATACATATAATGACATGTTTAAGTCATGCTCTGGATTCCGGAGCATCATCCTGCCATCTCTCAGCTATTGATGGCTTAAGCACACCAGTGTATTCATTCATTCACTTTCCAAGGGCTGTTATTTAGTTTTTAAAAGTAACTTTCCAAGAAGCATTAACAACTAGATCTCTCATCCATGTTGAAAACATCAGAAAACACATTTGATTTTGAAGCCAATATTCAATCACAAGTGGGAGCGGGAGATTAGCTATTTTGGGATGTCATTGTTTTCTTCCATATGACACATGGACACTTTGTTCTGTGCCAGATGACTGTAGCTTTGGTTTAATGAAATAATTAGTCTCATGAGACTATTGACCTGATATAATAAAAAAAAGTGTCTTCTCCACATCCCAACCCTAATTTTAATTCTCACCTCTTCTGAAACGGGAGCACTTCATCTTCAAAAGTTAACATGTCATATTAATGACAAATCTTTTCTGCTTCAGAAAAAACAACAACACTTCACTTATTTCACATCAGTTGCTGGCTGTAATAGCAGAAGCTATGGAAGCATGAATGATTTTCACAACATGAGTTTGAAAACCGCTTCACGCATTACGTTTGATGACATGGAGAAGATTAATCTCAGAGATGGGGAAGGAGCATGCTTTGGTGCTTACTAGCTACAAAGGCATGTAATAGAACTTAAAAAATAACTTACGGAAGGCAAGGAAGGATATGCTTAACCCTTTCGCCACTCCTCATATTCCCTGTTCATGATTTATCCTGTGGGAATAAAGACTACATATTTAATCTTGTGCTGGGCTGAGTAACCAATTTGAGATGGAGACTCTGTTGGCAGACAACAATCCTTTTATTATCCCCCATAGGATGTCCTCACATTGGGTTGCAATGGATGAATATTTAGATAAGGGGTGTCAAAGTTCTTTTCACCAAGGGCCACATCAGCCTTATGATTGCCTTTAGGGCCATTAGTAATTTTAATATTGTATAAATGTAATTATATTGCCCTGTCATTGAAAGCCTTGTAGGCTACAAAAAATGATGCGGTAGGCTGGATTTGGTCCATGGGTCTTGCATTTAACATATGTGAGTTAGATCTTTTAGGACCTTACCACACAGCTAAATAAGATCCCACATTATCTGTTTTGAACTGGAATATATGGCAGAGTGGACTCAGATAACCCAGCTCAAAGCAGATATTGTGGGAATTTTTGCCTTGATACATTGGGTTATATGGATGCTTGGAAGGGCCCTTAGACTGCAGGAAGGGTTTTTAATCTAGTCCTATACAAATCTGAGAAAATAATCTCAGCCTCCACTTGCACATATTTATGTTGCTATGCATAATTTTCTAGTTATATGGAAGGAGGGACTGAGGTTATGTTACACTGATTTTGGGAAAAATAATAATCCAAGTACCTGTTATCATGTACCAAAGTTCTACCACACCTCTTCAAGTTTGCCTGTCCATGTACTTCTCCTACTGACAGGAGGACAGAAGAAGAGTTCATATTAGAAAACTCAAAGGGACTGGTGGGTAGTTCAATGTAACCTTTACCCAAGGATGAAGTCTCTCCTTGTGCCACTGTCTTGCAAACTGTAACTGCCCAACCATGTAACATAAGCAAATGGACTTTGTGATAAGTGATGGAACCAAAGGGAGTGAAGATAGGAACTTAGGCCAAGCAAAAGGGAAAATAACATGGAAACATTTAACCTAGAAGTAATTACAGTATATATTCAGCTATTGCCTGTGATATTTTTAGACATTTTCATCATTTGGTAGAAAACCCTAATACCTTTATATCTTTGGGTATTTGACCCTTCTGAGAGCTCTTTATCTCATAAAATCCTAGTAAGTGTTCCACTTCACACTTCTTGTCTTCTAGCTATGCAGTTGCATCCAAGGGAAGCAGGTGACTCCAAAATTAGTGAGAAAGTGAATCCGTTGTGGATTTGGGACTAAATGTGAAACAAGCTATCCAAGGTGCTGAACTTTTCCTTTCCCATCAGAAAGTTGTTCAAAAATTGAAAGATGTTCAACACTGCATTCTTCTTTGTGCAAAATCAAATCCAGCCTCTTTATATCTATTCCAGTGCCATTTCCAGTGAGTTGTGTACATGTTGCAAAGACAACAGGATAACTGTATCAAAGAAAAAAGTATATGAATGGCAGCAGCAAATGGGACTAAAACAGCAGCACTGCCTGAACAGGGGGAAGTGGAATGAAAAAAAAAGTCTATTAAAATGGGTCAATGATGATGGTCCTCTCCAGAGGTAAATGTTTATTTCTATAGAGCAGTTTGGAATTATCCAAGGTCCTAAACCTAATTTGGGTTCCATGCTTTGATTTGGTTTCAACCAGTAGTTCTCAAACTGTGGGTCTCCAGATGTTCTGGTCTTCAACTCCCAGAAATCCTAACAGTTGGTAAACTGGCTGGGATTTCTGGGCGGTGTAGGCCAAAACACCTGGGGACCCACAGGTTGAGAAGCACTGGTTTAAATTACCACTCTGATAAATGAGCAGTTGCCAGTGGGAGTCCTCCCCCCCCCCCAAAAAAAAAAATTCCAGTCTCTAACAATACAGGAGAAGACATTGATAAATGGAGAATTGGGTCAAAACAAGCAAAATAGATTTCAAGTGGAAAAAGTGTTGTTGTTTTAAACGGCATAAATTAAATGTCCTAATACGGGATGGGTGAAACCTGGCTTGACATTGCTACATGTGAAAAAGATCTTGTCTTAGTAAGCCACAACTAAACTTAAATCAATAGAGGGATGCAGTAGCAGTATGTTAGTGCATTTCCAGACTGATAGAAATGAAGTAACCAGATCTCAGGAAGTAATGATGATATTGTTGCCTATTTTCCTAAAGAAATTTTACCGGAAATTACAAACGTATTTTCTTTTTTGGGTCCCATACTTTGGGATAACTATAAACATAGTCAGATGACTACTCTGGGTCCTTCTACACTTTCCTAAAATCACTTCCTCCTGTGTTTGAGTTTCCACCCTGTCCCACAACTTCAGGTTTTCCCTTGACGGGTGATTAGATGACCTCCCAGATCAACCAAAGGTCAACCCAGGATGGCATCCAGCCACCCCCATCCCCCCATTCTTCCCTCAAAACTTACCTGATGGGGCCTGCCACAGACCCTTCCGGAGAGTCCTTGTGATGCTTGGAAATAATGTGTCAGAAGATGGGAGGAGGGAAATCCAAGCATCAGGAGGACATCATTTCCAAGCATCAGGAGGACTGTGCAGAGAGGCCTGCGTTGCTTGCAGGCCCCTCCGGTAAGTTTTGAGGGAGGAAAGGGGGCTGGCGGAGAGGGGGGTGAATGAAGAACTAGAATGGCAATAGGGATTGAGCCCTGGGATCATGGAACATGGTCCTGAAAGTCAATCCTCACAGACCCAGCACCCCATAAGCCCAGTAAGGTCTGGATCTGTTGAGGTGTTAAATTAATCCAAAGCAAACTGAAAAAACCCAGTTTACTTTGTATTAATCTGGTTTTATCTGAGGTGTCATTTGGATGCCTCAGGTAAATGCGTTATCTATCACGGGTTTGGAGCCTGTATAGAAGGACCATAAGATGACCAGCTGTAAAAGAGGACAGAGCCGTGCACCTTTAATAGTTGCGTAGAAGGAAATTTAAGATATGTAATTTTCTCTTTGTTTGTGATAGAAGCAGGGCCCTTCTCTTGTTTTGTAGCTGGCCATTTAAGTCACTGAGAACAATCATGATAAACAATCCTCTTCTGCTCTTGACTTTTTCAGTATGGACTGCAGTGACAGACATGGGAGATTGTATAATGGTGCTGCTATTTGGCTTGACTTGCCTACATTGCATTAACTTCTGCCTGTCGTATAGTAACATGAAGACATTTTGTAATACAAAATGGTCCAATCCTGAGATATGTGACTACAATTCCAATGCTGAGTAGGGGTAATGTTTCACCCCTCCATAAAGTACCAGCTTGTAGACATTAGGAGGCTGAGGACAAGAATGGAAGGAGAGATGAAAGTTCACGAACTTCCTGAATTTACTTCTAATGTTTTCTGCTCATCTTACATCAGAATAAATGTGGGAGGAACTAGAGAGCATTTAAGGAATTCAATGTTCACCAATGGAAAAATGAAATCGCATTTCACTTTGCTTTCAGATGCCCTGTATCTCCCACTTTGCCACTTCAACAATATGCTTCTTTCTCATCTGAAGTAACAGAAGAGTCATATTCTCTGCATAGTCTTTGCACTGCGTAGTCCTGCTGGAGAAATGGTTGCTGCAGAAGATGGCGTTACAGACAATTCAGCTCTCAAGATGGGAGAGGGAAAAAAACCATACTAATCATTTCTCTCTCTTTTTTTCCAGCAGTAATTTTAATTTAAAGCACTAGATGCAATTTAGTACGATTTAAAGCTGCATTTGTATCATTATTTCCCTGTCCTGAATCATTACTATTTCAGTAACGGCTTGGACAGAAGCCACAATCTAAAAAACTAAACAGAAATTCTCTTTTCTCAACTGCATCACCATGTGTGTATCCAGTCTTTCCTCTAATAAGAACATTATACTATCTAAATCACCACTGGCTAAACTGATAGGTAAACTATATACAGTCAATTGTTTAAATATATTAAAATCTACTAAAATATTTTGAATATAACCAAACAGCATTAAGGCTGTATTCCTGAGTAAAGAACCAAATATTTCACAGAATAATCCTATGCATACTTACTTAGAAGTAAATCCCATTGAGCTCAATGGAGAATACTGCTAAGTATAAGCACAGAGTTACAGTCTTAAAACAACCAGGATTCTAGAATTGGAGAGTCAGACATCAATATGGACACAGTCTTTGCATGCTCAGGAGAAAAGAGGTATTGCTTGCTAACAATATCTATGGATTTATATTTTCCTTCAAACAATTAACAATATAGGAGTATTCTCCTCTTTTGCATCTTGATGCACTATTCATTTAAAAAGAAAGACATGATTCGAAAGTATATTGCACAGCATGAAATAGTGTAATTTTTTTGTACCTCTAGTTACGTATTTCTTTTGCCTGTGCTTAATTAAAGGCGAAGGCAAAAAGAGTTACTTGTTTGGACTACAGCTTCCCGCAACCGCCCAGCTTGCATGGTCATCCTGAATTATGTTTAAAACCATAGATCAATCACAACAGCAACAAAGCAAGAAGAACAAAAGTGGTTTTTGGTTCAGCTGTAGCAAGCAAAAAGCTGCTAAATAATGGATGGGCACATTGGAAAGGATACTGCAAGCATAGGCATAGAAAAAGATAAGGAACTGCAAGATGCCAACATTATTCAAGACATACATGTGGCATGCCATGACAATTTGAGACGCAGGCTCGGGGTTGGTATATTGCCCAAGTGCTGGCAGGTTTGAAGCGACTGAAGGAGAACAAAAAAAAGGACCAGTTGGGCATGCAGTCCATGCTGAATTTTAGTCAAACCAAGATGTTTTAGAGCAATGACCGGGAATAGTCCTGAACCAACATTACAAAGTGAAGCCATTACAAGGGCATTTCAGAGTGAAAAATGAGCAGCCATGGGATAATGTGAATGGGCGTGGCCGACTCACCGGCCACGTTGGGTTGTGGAGCGGCACTGCCCTCCCGCCATCTTTTTGCCCGGGGGGAGCTTCTTCTCCCCAGAAGCCCCCTCCGTGGTGGGCCGGTCTCCCGCCATTCAGGCCAGCCGGCCAATGAGGGGCTGGCTCCGCCCCTGCCCCCTCGCTGCTTCCGCTGGCCCAGACTTCCGTCCGGGCAGGTATCTTTCGCTGCCCGGGACCACCTGGCCTCACTCGGAGGCAGGCCGCTTTGCCCTCCCACCCTCCCTACTCATGGCATTGTTGTTTTTGTTCTGTTTATGCACCTGTTCTTTTAGATCATGTTTGGGCAACCATTTTCTTGTCTTTGTCGCAGCTCCGTGTCCGGCGTGCGGCGATTGGCTTGGCCCCTGGATCAGGTTGGCTTATCACCCCTTGGTTGTTAGGGGGATAACGCCCAGGCCCACTGGGGTGCTGAGTTTACGTGGACAGGCATTGGCCGCTCGCACCCCTGGCTTGCTATCATCTCTGGACATTTTCGGGGGGCCGTATACCATGATCCAGGACCCAAGCATGGCCGCCAACCTCTTTGTTCCTGTTTTCAATAAACGAGTTGTGGCCTATATTATCCAACCACTTTCCAACCAACGTGCCTGCTTGTTTCTTGGCGCGAGGTGTGTCACGCCTGCTCAGGCAATGCAGCTTTCAACCAGTACTGGAAGAACTTGAGGCATGCCTGGGTGGAAAACATAGACCTATGGTAGCATGAAGGCAGCTTGATGTGGTAAGCAGTTAACACGTAAAAGCAGATAGGCAAGCAAAGGTGGAAAGGAGACATTCTACGAGTATGAAGCAATCGTGGCAAAGCTTGTTGCTATGCAGCTTATTTCACACACTTAGTACAAACTAAAAACAGGGTTATTGGTCAATTTGGCTTCTCTTCTGGCACCCGCTTCATATTTTTAAGGCACAATTTTTCCCTACTTGGTAAATGAAGAAACATATGAATATTGGCTAGTAGGGGTGGATATCTCTGGCCGTAATACTTTGATATCCGTTAATTTTTCATATTGAAAATTATTTTGACCCTATATTGACCCTCGGCGTCCAACCCGGAAGAGACATTTCAAAATCGATGCCCGTGATCGTCATTTCCGTGAAGGGCATGTTTTTAGGTCGTTATTTCCGTCCTTGCTTCTGAGGTGGCGGGATGGTTTGCATCCACACCTCCCTTCCTTTCCTGGCCACTTCAGAGGCATCCCGGGTTAAATATAACGCGGGATGCCTCTGAGCTGGCGGGGGAAGGAAGGGGTGTGTGGATGGCTTGCATCCACACCTCCCTTCCTTTCCCAGCCACCTCAGAGGCATCCCAGGTTAAATATAACCCACAATGCTTCTGAGCTGGGGGAGAGGGAAGATGGGGGGCTTGCCCTCCATTCTCCCTCCCAGCTGGCGTAACGAATAATAACGAAAATTCGTTATTAATTACATTTCAATTACGAAATTTACTTAAAATTTTTCAGAATAATTTCTATAACGACCCAGCAACGGAAAATCCCCCTCACACGAGTTTAGAATCAATTTTTTTATGGATCAACCACCCCTTATGGCTAGTGTTTCAAAACGAAACAGAATCCCCCCCCCACACACACACACAAATAAAAGGTAAAGGTTTCCCCTTGACATTAAGTTTAGTCAAGTCTGACTCTGAGGAGTGGTGCTGATCTCCATTTCTAAGCCAAAGAGCTGGCATTATCCATAAACACACCCTATGGCATGTGGCAGGCATAACTGCATGGAGCACCATTACTTTCCTGCTGAAGTGGTATTATTCACATTTGCATGTTTTCAAACTGCTAGGTTGACAGAAGCTGGGGCTAAGAGTGGGAGCTCACCCCATCCCATGGATTTGAACTGCTGACCTTCTGGTCAGCAAGTTCAGTAGGTCAATGCTTTAACCCACTGTGCCACCGTGGCCCCTCCACACACAAATAAAACCCACATTTTCAGCAGCCAGATTCTATAAGTAGAACTATTTGTGGCATTAAGGAAACTGTTTCACCTGCCTCCCATGTCTCACCCAGGGTGGGGTGGTAGAGGGAGGTGGCAATCTTTCTGTGGAGTCATATACCACCGGACTTTCTCTCCTGAATATGAAGAAATACATGAATTCCATCAGAAATTCATATGAATTTGATGTACATAATGAATTAAAATCAAGCCATCCTCTCACTTTAGTTCAAATCCTAAAATTGAGGAAAGAAGAACATCAAGTGAATAGGTGGACTAATGGGAATATAGCTCCTTGTGGCAGACCTTTATCTTAGGGGCAAACTATCTGGGACTGTGCATGAAATATGTTCTGTCTATTGGCATGTGTGTGGATGTGTGAAAAAAATAAAGAATCATAAGTAAGGCATGACAACATGGGTGCCAAATTTTTCATCAGGATTCTAGGTGTTGACAGACAGAATACGCTAGCCCTATCCCATCCATCCTGCTATCTTGTATTTTTAGAATTAAAATCCCTCTCCCTTTCCATAAAAATGCACTCTCCGTGTAAACTGTCAGCACCTAAGGAGAGCATTTTCCCTAGTGAGGGGTCAGTGCTATGCCCTCGATAATGAAGACCCTGTGACCTGAGATTTTTGTCCGTGTGGCTTAGGAACTGCTAGGACTGTTGCACACATGCTTCTCTGTGTTGCAGTTTTTACAAGGGTGTGAAGGACAGATTGTTACATCCAATTCTGGAATGGTTCCCTGGCACATCTAATGCAGGCCTTTCAAAAACAGGATTAAATGGAAACAGTTCTTCCATCACTATGTAATGTTGCCAGATTCACAACTATTGTAAGTCACCAGGCCTAAAGTACTGCATGATTTGGAATCTTTGGTTTTGTAATGATTCCTGGGTTTCTTTGTTATGGTTGTTATATCAACATATTTTTTCGCTCCCTCTGTGTGTGTGTGTGTGTGTGTGTGTGTGTGTGTGTGTGTGTGTGGTGGGCCTGTGTTTTGTGAACTTAGAGGCTAATTGTGATAAAATTGTTTTGACTAATTAGGAGGAAGGAGACTGACAGCCTATCTATACTATAGAATTATTGTATTTCAGCAACATTTTAATTGCCATGGCTTCATGCTAGATAATCCTTGATTTTGCTATTTTATATAAAAGACACCATTTTACTATACCACTGTATAATGGGACTTCAAAATCTGAGGATTTCTATATCTAAAACCAAGAAATTACTGCACTAGTGTACGAGCCAATGTGGTTCACTGGTTTCAACATAGGATTTTTTTCCATGTCAGGAGCAACTTGAGAAACTGCAAGTCGCTTCTGGTGTGAGAGAATTGGCAATCTTCAAGGATGTTGCCCAGGGGAAGCACGGATGTTTCTGATGTTTTACTATCCTATTGGGAGGCTTCTCTCATCTCATATCCCTGCATGGGGAGCTGGAGCTGACAGAGGGAGCTCATCTGTACTGTCCCTGGATTTGAACCTCCAACCTATCAGTCTTCAGTCCTGACGGCACAAGGGTTTATTCCATTGCACCACCAGGGGCTCCTGAGTAGTCATAATCTCTGCTTAAGCATAGACGTCCACTGGATGACCTTGGACAAGTAATACTTTCTCAGCAGCAGAGGATCACAAAGGCAAATCCTCTTTGAACTAACCTTGGACTTCAGTGGAGGGAGCAAGGGGAAAGCAGAGGAAAGCAGAGGGAACCACCTTAACCCATTCAGGGGTGGTCCTACTGGTAGGTAAAGGATGCTGCTGCGTGGGGGCACCATCTGGGTAAAGGGCGCATTCCCCCGCCCACCAGACAGAGTCCGGCCGATGTTCCGCTTTTGGGCCTTGTGCGCAAACCTCCCTGCGTGCCATCGGCATGGTGCCGAATAGGGAGTGCTGTGTTTACAGGCTTCTGTGCCTGCGCGCAGGAGCTTCTGGGCATGCGGGGAAGGGGGGGCGCCCAAAATAATGTTCGCTACCATTAAAAATTACCTTAGACCGCCCCTGAACCCATTCCCCTACTTTCTCCCATCTGCTCTGACGTTATGTGGCTCAGTTTCTTAAGCACAAGAAAATAGCACCTGATGTTCATGGGATGAAGTTCCTTGCCAAAAACACCTGGTGATAGATTTGTCTTCCACCACAAGATGGAAATAACTTGAAGGCATACAACAACAATGCTAATGCAGGGCTTGTGAACTGGCAGGGCTAAATAAGAGTTTCCTTCCCTGAGACACTCTGATGCTCAACGGACTGCCAAAAATGCCCACTGAAAGTAAAAACAAGACTAGAAGTGACCAGAAGTACACCTCTCGTTGAAAAAATAGGACATTAAAATATATGATTGTGCTGGCAGGTCTGCAACCTGTTTCAAAGTTCAACCACCATTCCAGGGGCCCTTTCACGTGAAACAATTACAACATTATGATTCCACTCTAATTGCCATGTCTGCACTCTTTGGAATCCTAGAATCTGTACTCTCCAGTTAAGAACCTTAAGTCTCCTTCCCTCAACTGCGAATCCCAGGATGCTGTAGGATGTAGCCATGGGAATCCATCATGATGCTATAATGGTGTAGTCTGAAAGGGTCCCTGGAGAATTACAGGAAGGATATGGTCCCTCTTCTTTAGAAAAAGGGCAGCACAAGATGGTCTGGAGTAGTGTCAAAGTCCACAAGAGCACTCAAGGCAGCTCAAGATCCACAAATTTGCTTCCTCTTCCTAACTATTTCCGCAAAAACGGCAACTCCTTGCTTTTCAAAAGGATCCTTCCAAGCTCAAGTGGTGAATCCACATCAGCATTTGATTTGTTTACACAATCAAGGGGTGAATCAAAGCGAACTGTAAGATCAAGAGCTCCTGACTCATTGTTTGTTCATTTCAGAAATGAGTCATCATTGAAGAAACAGCAACAAAGCTGCTATCTTTGGATAGGTGTGTGTGTTTGTGTACACATATGTGCATGCACACTACTGCTGCTTCCACAAAGAAACACTGTGACCTAAAAGGACAGATGTGAAAATTGATCGGTTTCATTGTCATTGCATTTCGCAGAATCCTGCTGGCATTCCTATTCTGTCGCTGTTCCATGTTGGATTGCAAGAGTTTGCTCTCATATTTTGCACAGCGATTTTTACCTGGTTTGGTATCAATTTCCCTTCCCTCATTTACAATTTTTAAAAAATGCATTTTCCCCATTGACTAAGGTCTGTTTGTGCACATTATTTTCAAATATACGTTTGTAGTTATGAACACTTCCTTTCAAATGTATGCATGGTTTTGTGCCGATCCCTCTCCCTCCTACACACACACTTTTTGGTCAAAGTGGATCAGAAGCCCGAGAAATGTATGGATTTCTGATCCAATATGTTCTTCATGATACCAATCTCAAGATGCAGGAAAAATATTTTTCCCACAGGAATATGCAAACTCAGGTAATCCACCCCCTCCTAATCATTAGCAGAAATCCATTTTTGTCATGGAAGGTACAAAAACTCATAGCCACAACCCTAAGGAGAATTGAATGACATGCCCCCAAGATATAAACACATACACATGTGCACACATACATACAGAGACACAGCTTTTCTATAATTATTAAACTCAGAGGAGAAAGATATCTAATGGAAAATAAACAAGATTTATAAATGAGTATTTGTTGCTTTTGCTCGTATACCTTCTAGTCATTTCTCACTTATGGCAACTCTAATGCATCCCTATCATGGGGCTTTTTGGCAACATATGATTGGAAGGGGATGTGCCCTCCTGTGAGATTTTAATGTAAATACAATAAAATATACAGTGGTGCAGGCCCGTAGCCAGGATTTTGATGGGGGGGGGGGGTAGGATCTACCCTAGCAAACCTTTTGTATCATTATCCCAATACCCCCATGCATATTGGATATATTGAGCATGGTGATCAGATCATGATATGAATAAACATAACAGTTTAAATAATGTACCAGTAAGGTCTTCTTGTGGACCACCCTGAGAATTTCGGGGGGAGGGCGGGATGATGCGCCTCAAGACCCCCACCCCCACCCACTAGCTACATGCCTGCAGTAGTGTAATAAAATGACATTTTCTGTGTATAAAACAGCAAAATAATGTTTTTCTTTGGGGTTTCCTTTAAAATGTCAAACTTTGAATGGTTTTGTACCCATGGATATGAAGGGCTGAATGTAATATAAATCAAATAATTAAAAAATAAACCTAACTCTAAAAACGTTACATGTTTTAGCTGGACATAAGACCAACTGTTCTATCAACAACAACAATTTATTATGGCCCGTAGACCCACCAGTGAACAAACAGTCATTAAAAAATTACCCATAAGGACAACTGTTCTATCATCTACAGCAGGGCTGTCCAACTGGTGGCCCTGGGGCCGGATCCGGCCCCCCAGCCTGTTGGACACGGGCCCTGCTATGCCCCCAGCCGCCATTTTTAAATTTTTTTTAAAAAATCTAAATTTTTTTAAAAAAATGGCGGCCGATGGGGGAGGCGGGGCAGGGAGGAGGAAGAGAGCTAGCTCCTCCTCCCTGCACCGCCCCTCCGTCCCTCTCTCGCGCCGAAAGGAGGGAGTAGGCAGCGCCAAGGGCAGCGCGTCACGCCAGGCCTGTGACGCTGCCCTTGGCGCCGCTTCTGCTCTTTCGGCCCCTCCCTAGGAAGGGCGGGGAGCCGCCGAAAGGGTAGAGGCGGCGCAAGGGCAGCGTCACACAGGCCTGGTGTGACGCGCTGCCCTTGGCGCCGCCTTCTGCTCTCCCTCCTCCTCCTCTTTCCCGGGCGCCGTGCCTTTCCCAGGCGCCGCGCCGACAGGACAGCGGTGCCTGGGAAAGAGGAGGAGGGAGAAAAATCTCCCTCCTCCTCTTTCCTCCTCCTTTTCCCGCGCTGTGGCGCCCGGGAAAGTGGAGGCGGAGGAGGGAGAATGACAGCGGGAGGAGGGGGCGGGGCCTGGGCTGGGGTGTGGCCCGCGGGTGGGGCCTTGGGCGGGGCCTGGGGGCGGGGCCGAGCGGCCCCGAGGTCATCAGTGACCTCTATTCCGGCCCTGGGGCCCGGTAGAAGTTGGACAGCCCTGATCTACAGTAGAGTCTTGCTTATCCAGCCTTCACTCATTCAATGTTTTGTATTATCCAATGCAGCCTGCCTCCCGCCCGGATCCACTTCTGCATCAATATATTATGATGTTTTGGTGCTAAATTCGTAAATACAATAATTACTACACATTACTGTGTATTGAACTGCTTTTTCTGTCGATTTGTTGTAAGACATAACGTTTTGGTGCTTAATTTGTAAAATATAACGTAATTTGATGTTTAGTATGCTTTTTCTTAATCCCTCTGCACTATCCAACATGTTCACTTATCCAATGTTCTGCTGGCCCATCTATGTTGGATAAGTGAGACTTTACTGTATCTCGATTGATTGATCTATATCCATCCATCCATCCATCTATCTAATCAATTTATCATGGGTCCCATTTTATAAATGTTATTGTTGCACAGCATTATTTCCAATGCTTTACCATTAGCTTCTTTGGAGCTCCACAATTTTACTGACCCAGTGCTCCCTATAGTTATCTTAAAAAAAAGTTTTTATTGAATTTTCCAAATATAAAATAAACATCTACCCTAACCCAGTGTTTTTCAACCTTTTTTGAGCCACGGCACATTTTTTACATTTACAAAATCCTGGGGCACACCACCAACCAAAATGACACAAAATGACACTCTAACACAGTAATGCATATAGTTAATATGTTTTAAATATATTTATACACTCAGTGTGAAACCTGGGCCTGTTTTGATGAATACAACATAGATATCCTGGCAACACGAAGGTCTTGCTCAACAGCTGGGAGTTATAGTTCACCCGCAATAAAAGAGCATTCTGAACTCCACCAATGATGGAATGGAATCAAACTTCCCACACAGAACTACCATAACCAAGAGAAAATACTATAAGAGTTTGGTGGGCATTGACCTTGAGTTTTGGCGTTGTAGTTCACCTATATCCAGAGAGCACTGTGGAGGGGGGGGGAAGATGTGGGGCGAGTCTGCGCAGTAGCACCTGCATGGGTCACGTCTTCCTCCTTCCCCCCTCAGAAGCGGCAGCATGAGCAAAGTGAGGCAAAGAAAGCAGAGCGAGTCTGGGAAGAAGGGAGCCCGAGTGGAGAAGAAAAAGTGTTTGGCAGGAGGGGGAAGAAAGGGTATTGGAGGTTCCAATTTCCCACGGCACACCTGATGATCGCTCATGGCACACTAGTGTGCCACGGCACACTGGTTGGGAAACACTGCCCTAACCCATCGTACAATGCCCACAAATGACGAAAACACTGAGTTTGTATATGTACTTCCTACTCTGTCTTCCATCCTTATATAATAATTCTTAGGTAATATATAGATATCACACAAGCTCTTAATTTATACATTTTTATCTTTTGTTATCTTTTATTGTTATCTTTGCGACTTCCCTTTTGTTGGTTTCTTCAGTTTTAAAGGTAGTTGCTTACTTTAATTAAATTTATTTTAATTACTTTGTATGCTACCATGAATATTTATTTCGAACAAGAAAGGGGATCCTGGCTTCAAGAAAAGAAATTCATGGCTGCTTCTTGATAATTTTAAACAAAAGGACTGTGATTTATCCACAGGCGAGCCCATCATCATTGATGTGATAAACATGTGTTCCACGCTCAGGTATCTGAACCTGGGAACACAGAACATCTCATAAATGCTGCCCTTAGCAACGGTGCAGCAGCAAACTGTCAAAATCCTATTCTTTATGTAATTGTGGGGTCTGCCTGCCTGCACTGATTCAGATGAGATTGTATTCCATGTGGAACAATAAATATTCTTGCGAGAAAAATTTCTCTTCTAGTCCAATAGCCTCCCCTCTCCCTGCACATCATTTCAGAGCCAAAGCCCTCCTTTTAGCATGAATAGCAGATATTGATGGAGACTTGCTTTGTATAGAACAGAGGTAGAATAGGCGGAGGTTTGTTTGGATGGCTTTCATTGGACGTCTCTTCTGCCATCATAATCGACTGCAGAAGGGGTACAGCTGGAGCTAAGCTGAGCAACGCCACAAAGCAGTGGCGAGTCTGGTCCAAAATGAAAGAGATGAGAAGATGGCTTGAAAGCTCTCTTGGCCCATGACCCAATTTGCTATTACAGGACGGGACGATCTGAAAAGGGGAGGGGAAGCCTCCCTCTTGAAGTTCTTTATTGCCCGTGCTTGGCATGTTCTGCAATGTCAGTGACACCACTGTGGCTGCAATTTACTATTTAACTGGGAAACAATCCAGGCAAGGGATACCAGCTGGAGAGGCACATTTATATCAATATTGGAAGGCAGCAAAATCTCTGAAGGACCCTAGGGGCCCACCGTCAATGTCAGTGCTGACAGAACCATGCCAAGGATGAAAAAAAATTGCTGCACTTGTGAGGGGTTTCTTTTTCTTTCCTTTCTTTTTGGTGGTAATTACTCTAGTAGGTCTGCAATTTCATCCAGAATTCAGGAAACGAAGCAGACACCATTCCAGGGATGGGATAATATCCATGCACTGAAAATAGATCTCAGCTCTGGTATCACAAATGAATTTTTGTGATCTCATTTAGACTAGAAAAGGGGCAAGAAGTACGTGGCTACGTAGGGCGCCATCTTGGAAGGGCGCCGCCGCGCTGGCCACGCCACCGTAGCAAACCTCCCTGTTGCTGCCGGTGGTGGCAGGGCTGCCTTTGGCAGCGGCCATGAGAGGCGCAGGAAGCGAATAGCGGGTAGGAGAAGTAGAAGTGGTGTCGGCGCACACAAGGTCCAAAAGCAGGCAGCCCTGGCTGCCTGCTTTTGGGCCTTGTGCGCTCCAACGCCGCTTCTGGGCATGCGTGGAGCTCAACTTCAGCTCCGGGCCACTGCGCATACTTGAAAACCTCCACGCATGCCCAGAAGCTCCTGCAGGCGCTGAAGCCTGTTAAGCCTGTTTAGGCTTCGGCTTCAGTGCCTGCAGGAGCTTCTGGGCCTTGTGCGCTCTGAGCCTCTTCTACTTCTCCTACCCGCTCTTTACCGCCTTTGCGCTGCTCCGCTACCTGGCCTCCCAGCTGGGGCTGTTCTTCGCCTGGCTCTGCGAGTGCCTGGCTCTGCGAGCACCAAAGGCAGCCCCGCCACCGCCGACAGGACGGTCAGGGGAGACGCGCCCGGGCCTGCCACAAGTGCACCTTCGAGTGCCTCTCCATGGCGCTGCGCATCGACGAAGACGAGGTCGTTAAGTCAGGGAAGGCGAGAGGGGCGGCGGAGAAGAGAGAGCTGCCGCCGCCTGCCAAGGGAGCCGAGTGGAAGGAGCTGGCGGAGGGGGCGGCAAAATGTTTTTTTGGTGGGGGGAGCGCCAAAATAGTGTTGGCTTACCATTTAAAATTACCTTAGACCGCCCCTAGGGGCAAGCTTACTTGACCCATACAGCCAGCTGTTCTTACAGGATTACTATAGTTTCGGTGGTGCATCCCAAGGGGCAGCTAAAGTGGCCTTCTCCTTTCCCTCACTGCTCATGTATAACTAAACTCTCTGACTGAGTTGTCAATAAATATCAATTGCCACCAACTTTGGAGATCACAAGGAAAGATCTAGTCTTGTCGGCCCCCTGCACTAGGGTGTCAGGAAGTATGGGGCTGAGCTAAAGGCTATGTATAGATTGGTCTCTGAAAAACTGACACACCAGATGTTGTTGGATCAAAGGCCAGTAGTCAGGAATAGAGTAGTCATAGTCAGGCCCAAATTAACCCCTTTTGGCGCCCCAGGCCACACTTTGGAATTTTGCCCCCAAACCAACCTCTACCGCACTCCCCCCACCTCCTCCTCCTCGCAGCACACCCTTCTTCCTTGAGTCAAGTATGGAGGTTACGAGGAGGAGGCAGAGGGAAGCCCCGCCCCCGGGGCTGGCAGCAGAGTCAAGGAAGGAGGGCGTGAGGAGGAGGTGGAGGGAAGCCCCGCCCCCGGGGCTGTTGCTGGGCATGCGGAGCAGGAGGGCGTGAGCGCCTCTGCCTCCTTCGCCATGTTTCTGGGTGCCACGCATGCCCGGCAGTGGCCCCGGGGGCTTCCCTCCGCCTCCTCCTCCTCCTCGCACCCTCCTTCCTTGACAAGGGGCAGGGGCACTGGCAGGGGGGTGCCATTCCGTCCTCCCCCACCCCCTCGCAGCACTCTCCCCCTGCCCTCCCCCGAGAGAGAGAGTCATCTCCATGCCACGCATTGCGGTTTTGTTTCAACATTTCTTTTTTGGTCTGTGTGAACTGCGCCCCCCTTGGCTTGCGCCCCTAGGCCATGGCCTAGGGTGGCCTTATGGGTAATCTGGGCCTGGTCATAGTTCAGTGACATGTGGAGGACCTCAAACCTGATGGATGAAGAATGTAGAAGTGGTCTAAAACAGATTATCTGAGACCTGTCTCCAAGAATATGTGGGTGCATATGGAGAAGCAAAGCTGGTTGAACCTACTACAAGTAACCAAGGCTGGATTTATACTGTCCTCTATCCCAGGATCTGATCCCAGATTATCTGATTATCCCAGATTATCTAGCCATGTAGACTCATATAATCCAGTTCAAAACAGATAATCTGGGATCAGATTCTGGGATATAGGCAATGTAGATCCAGCCCAAGAGAGCAATGGAACTGGAGGAATGAAGATCAAAGCAAAGTTTAAAGCCAGTCTCACCCATAAGCAGAATGAAGCAACTGCCACAGGCACTTGATTTGGGTTCCTATGAAAGGAGGAAATATTTATTCAATGTATTCAATTAATTATAATTGTGCTTTTAAGAAATTCAATATCAACAAAGGAAATTCCTTCCTATCAAAAAGACAATTTCATGCTGAAAAACAGGGAAGAGTTCTCTGAAAATTGTGATAAGATGACGTTGTGGATTGCTGAAAAGTTTCAGAGGGCACTTTGGGGAGCATTATTGTTAAACTCCCCAAATTGTATGGGGCATGGTAAGGAAATTGGATGTGTCCTTCAGGGATCTGTATGGAGTCAATGTGGTTTCCTAACTCCTTGCAGTTGACTTTCAGAAACAATGAAATAAAAGTATTAGCATGTAATACACCCACTCTTTATCTATTACACACTGTTTAAAACAAGGGGGTACATGATACATCCAAGGAAAGGACTGGCAGTCCTAGATGAATACACCTGATGGTGACAGTAAGTTGACCTCAGAGTCATCTTAGCTGTAGAGGTGAGCAGATGATCTCTCAGTTGGCCTAGAGATTAATGATCAGCATCCAGAGCCTAATTGGTCCGCTTGCTCATTATTATGAAAATTAAGCCCATGGCTATAGCTGAACTGGAGGGGGCAGATTAAATCAAACCTAGTTTAGGGAGGGATGAGAAGTAGGTTCCTCCTCTCACTATTATTTCATTTCCATTTGCCATCTGGGTGGCTGAAGACATGCAACTAGTTTTTACAAAGGACAAATAAACTGTGCTATGAGAATGGGCAATGGCATTAGAACTAGTTTTATTGCTGAGGCTGCTCGTATTAATATGCTGCATTGTCTCAGGTCATGTTAAAAACACGCACAAACATGGCTTTGAATCCTCTCCACCACCACAATTTAGCTAGGTTCTGACTCTACAGAGCAAAAATAAGGAAGTCCTCTTTCCTCATCATCCTTTCAAGCTGACTCTCATATTCCAGGCCCGCCTGTCGTGTCTGGTCTTCACCGGGCTGATTTGCTAGAACAGGCTATCTCCTCTCAAAAATTTGTTACACTTTTACAAATTTCAGGGATCCTATGAGCATTCTGATATCTTCCAAGCTAATAAATCTCTGCTGTTTTTCCACTATCTTCTTTTGGCTTCATTCCTGTTGGCATTCACCACTGGAGTTTACTTTTAGAAAGAATGGCAGGCACTATAGTCCTGGGGAAACTGTACATCATCAGATTCTAGATGACCAGCTTTGTATTTGCTTTTATTAATTTGGATGTAATATGGACTTTCACCTGGCAGGGCAGTGGGAGGGTGATAGTGGGGCACACTGCCCCTAGTAAGGACTTCAATGCAAGAAAGGGGGAGCATGGGTTGCGTAAACGCGTACATGCGCAAGAACTACACAAAGCCAATCTTCAATACAATATATATATATATAATGGCGATACTAGGACAAATATAATGATCATAAAGGACCAGCAGTACATACTCCGTTTCGCTCCGGATTATACAGTGGCCCGACTATTCGTGGTATAGCCATCCCGTCGGCCTCTTGCTAATCGCCTCACCTTGGGAGTTAACAACCATCTCTTTCATTTGGGATATTTTGCCTATCGGCAGACTAGGAACTCTTGTATTGCATGGTATTATCCAGGACTATTTGTGGACCTCTTTTGGATACTTCACACATGACCATGGATTAATTCAGGATTTAATCCAAATTATCTGTCATTTGGACATTGTATTAACATATATTGGACTTTGTGTGAATCCTTATCGCCAACAATGGATATAGTATGTACTGCTGGTCCTTTTTGATCATTATATTTGTCCTAGTATCGCCATTATATATATTTTTGTATTGAAGATTGCCTTTGTGTAGTTCTTGCGTGCTTAGTAAGGACTTCATCACACACAGTAAAACCAGCATTTCTACACATTTAAGAAAAAGCACTCCATAGTGCCCTTCATATGATGCAAGCTTTGATTGTGGGGTTGAGGTATTTTGCTTTTTATAAAGTGTTGGTTTTTCCAACGGTTCCTAAGAGGCTGGAATCAACATATTTTTAAATTCCCCACATAGGGACAGGCAAAATGGTCAATTTCCCCATGTGATGTTAATACCTGTTGCCCATTTGCAAATAAACTGATGATGCTGTGTGTGGGAGAAACCAAAATTCTCATTTCCCCAGGTCGCCAATCAGGGAAAGATCAGGGTTAATTTAAAACCACTTCCTATGATCTGAGGTTATATATATATATATATATATATATATATATATATATATAAATCCTGGAGGGACAATGGGAGGAAACATATCTCCATGAAAATGATCCCAGGGGAAGTGCCGCCTTATGAAAGACAAAACCCCTATGAAACTCCACCGTTTCCCTTGCTTTCCCTCATTTTATCCAGCTACTTGTGATGAAGTCCTATGTTAGTTCAAAATGGTTTCCACTGAATTCCATTTTAGATCAAAGAAAAATATCATCATGATGTACTGTAGTTTTGCAGATCTTCAAAAAATTTAGCCAAACACTAGTTCAAATAGCTGAGGCTTTTTACATGGTGTTATGTTGACCTGAGACTAAAATAGATAGAGACACAGGCAAAAGGGGAGAGAGAGAGGGGGGGGGGGGGATTAGAAAGCTATAAACCTAAAGTGTTAGACTCATTTGGATCCTAAAGTTATTTTGGGGGTTATTTTCTGAATTTACTGAATAATACTAATTCTGGCTCAAAGGGGCCAATTTCCTCAATTCCGCTTTTTAAACCATATCCATTTTTCAAAACCAGAATTGTACCACTGGCCACATCTGCTTTTGTTTTTATTTGGGGCAGTACATGCGGCCTCAGATGTACTGTAGATAACTGACCTCTTAACTAAAACCATTATTCACCTCTGTGATGCACATGCATAATCTACAATCTCCAAATTTGTGGTCTTAAATTCCACTGTTTATAGTTTTGGTCACATAGATATGTGCACACAGTGGTTTTGACCAATCTAGAGTACATGTTCCATCATTCCTAGCCAATTGGCAGAGATTATAAAATAATCATTCAACAATATCAAGATAAGGTAAGACATATAGTATACGCATCAGGAATTCATGCTCATATGTTCTGAATATACCTTCTCAGGGAAGGAGTTCTCAAGATATCTACCCCTTCATCCTTTGTTCGGTACACAAAGATTTAATTTCAATAGGCTTTTAGAACTGTAAGCTTTTAAAGGAACTTTTATTGAACTGCATTTTAACCACTTGTTACCAATTATAAAAGGGAATGTTTTGAATCATTTTAATATCTGAAACTGCATAATTCTGTTTTAATGTTGACTTGTGTATTATTATTATTTTGCTATACAGTACAGTTCCATTATTTATGGAACCAATATCTATGGCTTCACTGATATGGCAGTTATACTGGTTTTAAATGGTAAACCACTCTAAGTACAAACTGGAGAAGGGAGAGAGAAAAGGTAAGCTATCATTAAAGATAATAAATAAAGATACCACTCCCCTTAATTGGGCTCAACAGTATTGGCACCTGATGTGTATCTTCCTACCTGCCCTTGCTCAAATGTGCCAGATAGTAATAGCGGTCATTTAGAAAGATACCATTTTGACATTTTCCTTATTACATGGAGTAATGATACTTTGTAGGCTCAGTGGAAACCCTTAAAAGCATGGGTGTCTCACAGGCACCTCTTCCAAATCCCAGTGGAGATTGTTTACACTACATCACTGTATTTTGAAATGGTCATATATGACTGGTCAAATAAATAAATAATTATTACACTACATCACTGCTACACTACAGCCACCTATATGACTGTTTAACAGCTGGAAGTTACTTTTTGGTGGGAGGTCAATTGCCCCTAGAGCCAGGGCCCTTCCACACAAACATTAATCTAGAATATCAAGGCAGATAATCCACAATATTTGCTTTGAACTGGGTTATCTGAGTTTGCACTGCCATATAATCCAGTTCAATATGGATTTTATACAGTTGTGTGTAAGGGTCTCCAGTCTTTTGTTGTTCTACCAGAGGTTAACCAAGATACACGAAAGGGGTTAGATTGAATAGTCATTTTATGGTCCCTCAGAAATGTTCTCAGAGCCTTAATATGGACATCATCAGACTAGAGAAAAATCCACTTAAAATCTGGTTTCTGCCTCCTGCAGAATTCTGGAGTTTGTAGTGTAAGGAGGAGCCTTTAACAGCCTCACTAAACTACAAATCCTAGAATTCTACAGGATGCAGAAACCGGATTTAAAGTGGAATTTTTTCTCTAGTGTGGTGTCCTATAACAATTGCACAGGCCTAAAGAATCTGAACAGACTGAGCTTGAAAGAATAGAGTTGAGTGCAGCCAGCCAGCCACCATCTTGAAAGTTGACTGTAATCCATGACAAACATTCTCCTGTTGACTGCAATATGTCAACTACTGTTCTCATTAGATATAGAGTGTTGACCGTGATTGACCTTAGACAGCTTGGAGCAGCTGCAGCTATTGTGGAACAGTTTATCACAAGGTGTCAGAACAAGGAGGACAGAAAAGCTCAGAGCCTTTTGAGATTTGTACATTAGAACATCTTGTTCCAAGCTGTTGAAATTTCTTCAAGCTAACCCACGAATGTGCAGAGCAGAATTGGTAGTTCTAGGTAAGGTCTAAATTATGTTCACAGAATTATTCTTTCAGTTTTACTATGCAGCCACAGACTAATGTAGTAAGAAATCATGCTATGATACTACACTTGATCTTAGCCCAAAGGCCGAGAAGCGATGCTATGATCTCAGCAGTAGCTAACTAGCTATACTACTACTAGCAATAATGATAATGACAATAAATTAAATATACTGCACATGAAGAATCCATGACTTCTGGATCTCTTCAGGGCAGGGATGCATGCACATTGACGTTGCATGTAATTTATCAACCAGTCATTAAAGCTGATGTTTCTTTGGTGTTTACATTAGCGAGAAGATAAGTATGGTGGCTGTACCTTTCATCTTTCACAGTTTTGGAAAGTTTCTTACTGGAGTTTCTCTTTTCCATTAGGAAAGCTGTTATCATAGTTATTCCCCATGAATATAATGAATCATAAATCTATGCATTTATTTGTTTATTCTATTTGTTCTTTTCACCCTGCTGTGGGATTTTTATGGGATGATGTTTAATTTGGAGGCTATCTCTATCTCACTATTGTTTTCTTTGGAGCTGGTTTTTATTGTAGTTTCTGTTTCATTCTGTCACTATTAGATTTGAAATGTTACTTATTCATTGTGATGTGCGCTTTTTCTTGCTCTAATTTCAAATTCTTACTTGACTGCCAAGGGATTTTGAAGCAAAAGTAGAATACAGAGAGTTTATAAGTGTTCTCATTTATACAATTCACATGCCATTTTCTGCCAAAGGTCTTGAGACATAGGTAGCATATTCCTAGGACGGTTGTCAAGGTACCAAATCCTATTGTCTTCAATTGGACATAATATGCTAAAGATATGGGGAACCAAGTTTAGCTATAAATCTCTCTCTTTGTGTCACTTGTTCATACTTTTATCTCTCTCTCTCTTTATCTACCCATCCATCCTTTTACCAATTTGTAACTAACCTATCTATCCCCCAAAGTCATACTTTCTCATCTTATAGGTGTGGAGGTGACCCTGGACTATGATGTGCTAATGTAATGCAAGATCTTGAAGGTTCTGCTAAACTGGGAAGGCTTCTGGTGTAAATTCTTATTCTTTTTTTTGTTCAGATAGAGAAGATCCATCGAATCAGATTATCTTACTTAAGAACTGATCTACTCTTCAGAAGTTGATTCAGCGGGTCTACTGCAGATGCAACAAAAATAACTTTTTGTCTGCTGTTTGAGGATCAGCCTAACTAAAGCCCATCATCAGGCGATGTAAAAATCACTGCAGTTGTGAATACAATGACCATGTGAAAGGATCCAGACATCCTTTGATGAAAGGACAACTAACACTGATTATATTATGACAAACCTTTCCTACAATTATATGAAATCATTAGGGGTGGATATCTCCGGTTTTAAATACTTTGAAATCCGTTAATTTTTGTATTTAAAATTAATTTCAAAGTTTTTTGACCCTCGGAGCCCAACCCGGAAGTGTAATTTCTATACCAAACCTGGGTGCCGCCATTTTTCTAAAGGTCACGTTATTAGGTCGTTTTTCCCTCTCTCAGTTCTCAACTCGTGAGAGGAGACTGGAGGGCAGCAGCACCCTCCTTTCTCCTCTCACCAGCTGAGAGCTGAGGCGGGCACCTTGAGTCGTGTTAGTTCTTGGCAGGGAAGGAGGTGGACACACATCTTTCCCTGCCAAGAACTAACGCGAATCCAGTCTGCTCCTCCTCCCCTGCCAGAATCTAAAGCACATCAAGGCTTGGCAGGGGAGGAGGAGCGAACTCAAGGCTTGATTCTCGTTAGTTCTTGGCAGGAAAAGAGGTGCGGGCACCTCCTTCCCTGCCAAGAACTAACACGACTAAAGGCTTGATTCGCGTTAGTTCTTGGCAGGAAAAGAGGTGCGGGCACCTCCTTCCCTGCTGAGAACTAACAGGAAATAATAACGATTTTTGTTATTAATTATGTTTCAATTACAAAATTTATTGAAAATTTTTCAGATTAATTTCTATAATGACCCAGCAACTGAGATCCCCCCCCCACGAGTTTAGAATCAATTTTTTTATGGATCAACCACCCCTAGAAATCACTCTAATTTTATTTTCATAACAAATGAATTTCTTGCTTTAGCCCCCCCCAAAGGCTACATTCCTTTGCATCCACAAAGTAAGACTTATAGTGTTTTGATACAGTACTATGAGAGCAGTTTCATCCCACTTTCATTGCCTTGGCTTCATCCTATGATACTATAGGATTTGTAATTTGTGCACCCCCTTAAATGAGTATTTTCTAATTCTTTGAATGTGAAGTCTAAACATTGCACTACAAATCCTATGATTATCTGAATAGAGTGTTGCCAGTTATAGTGGTAATATGGCACAGTTACCTGAGACTATAGTATTAGTGTAGCAGTTGTCCTTTGTCTAAAGCAAGTTTGTAGCATCAGCTTAGACGAAAAACTTTGCCAGGTATACCAGTGGCCCAGCAGCATATGTTGCCAAAGCAAAGCAGAGCTGAACAAATTCCCTTCCTCTGTTTCTCTCCCCTCTCACGGGGTTGTCTGTTCCAGCAGCATAGGCTACTGGCCTGGCAATTGGAGCTTTAGAAACTTAGCAAGTAATTATAGTGTTTACAATCCACAACCTGCTTGCTGGCACTCTGAAGCCAACCCTGGCCTCACGGGTACACCAAAAAGACACTTCCTGGCAGGAATTTGCTAAGGTTCCAGGCTGGTTACATTAATTACTGTTAACTTAATTTTATGCATCAGACAGAAGCTTTTAACTGGCTGCTTGAGAGGATTAAAACCAGCCATTTGTAAATGCTGAAGACACAATGTCCCTTGTCAGACAATCTGTATGACTGTATTATTTTAAAATGACTGTTGGTTGTCAGTCGACAACAGACCACTGCCCAAAACAGCAACGAGGCAGGCTGACTTTTATCAAAGTATCACTAAGGTTTTTAATATCTTCTGCAATAAAAGTACACATTCTAGCAAGGTGGTTGGGATCAATTGTATCACTTTGTAGTAAGCCCCCAGTGGTGTTCAGCATGTACCAAATCTTCACCGTTTATGCATTGCAAAGTGAATTTTACAAAGCAAACAAAGGATTTTACAAGTTGCTATGAAATAAAGTAAATGCACATGCATCAATCCCTGAATGAAATTAAACATTTGTGGGTTACTCAAGGATGGCCATTCATTCTTTTTTCACTCCTTTTCCTGGACACTAATTTCATGGTTTAAATATGTCTTTTGAAGTGCTGTCTAATGCCTTCAGACCATTGGCTATTTCTGGCTGATTTTTTCCACCATGGAAGGATTTATGAAAGGAAAATAAACCCCAAGTGGTGCGTTTGGGTGCACTTTTGTGACACTATGGATAATTCTGGTGTAATCTCTTCTAGCCTAAACATATACATACATTTGGGGATATTCTGGAAGATCTTAGAGGACCACAACAAACTGGTGGACTTCACATTGGAATCATGAAACACACTGCCCCTGTCCCTGCCTTTGAGCTTTATTGATATGGCTCATATGCACACATGGATCCAGATCAAGGACCAGTCCTAACATTAAGGAAATTAGGTGTCTACCTTAGACAGCAGATTTTGGGGTTTATTAGAAATGTGAATGACTAACTATTAATGCATTATGATTTTACTGAATGTCTGGAAGAGGTGCTTTTAAGGCTTTTTGTGTTGGTGTCAACAAGCACATGGGAGACTATGTAGCTTGGTTTTGCAAGAGGCTTAATTTTGTGTCTAAGGGCCTCATCACGCTAGAGCAGGGGTGCTCATTAGGTAGTTTGGGAGCTACTAGTAGATCTTCGGCCCTCTTCTAGCTGATCTTTGGGCCTCACCAGATGGATGGGGCACTCCTGCCATGCGCGTGCACACCCTGTGCGTACGCGCACTCCTGCTGCTGGCTTCCGCTTTCGCAGTGCTTCTTTCGCCTGCGGGGCATTGCAGGAAGAACGAAGTATAAGGTGTGGCCTCTGAAGGGAGCACCCTGCCTCTCTCTCATCCAGAAGCAGCTGTGCAGCTTCCGTAGCCGGTGAGACAGGCAGGGCGGAACACTCCCTCTGGATGCCCCGCCCCGTGCTTTCTCCTTCCTGCAATGCCCCACAGGCGGAAGAAGTGCTGTGCGGGCAGAAAACAGCAGCAGGAGCACGCACGGTGGCAAGAGCACGCGGCGGCGGGAGCACGCGGGAGTGCATGGCGGCGGGGGCAGGTAGATCTTTTGGACTTGGTTGCTTTAAGAGTAGTTCACATGCTGAAAAAGTGTGAGCACCCATTCTCTAGTGTGATGAAGTGGCTAGTTTTCTCAGCAAAATGTCTTGGAAATGCCACGTTTATGGTGTACTAAAATAAAATGAGAAAAATAACATGGTTTCCCATACTGGCACACCAATGTCTCATCTTTACAACATTGCTCTCCAAATTTTTTGGAATGTTACACTTAAAAATGGTTACAGCTAAGATCTCAAGCCTCCAAGTAGTTGCCATGATGGTTTTAATTT
Source organism: Anolis apletophallus (assembly GCA_030556195.1). Lineage (NCBI taxonomy): Eukaryota > Metazoa > Chordata > Lepidosauria > Squamata > Anolidae > Anolis > Anolis apletophallus. The sequence goes on along the minus strand of JARBWK010000005.1, from coordinate 120,593,410 downwards.
GAAAGATATTATTAAATACCTGTTTCTCTAAATGTTACCGAAAAGTCTCTTTTAATTTGCTATTAAAATATGAATGCTGTAAGCCAGTGTTTCCCAACCTTTTTTGAGCTGCAGCACACTTTTAACATTAAAAAAATCGGGGGGCACACCACCAACCAAAATGACACAAAATGACACTCTAACACAGTAAATAATGGCTGGGGGATGGTGGCCTGCTGGGAGCAGCTGCTGGGAGTGCCGAAGCCAGGCCAGGCCAGGCCATGCCCCGCCCCCTCCCCCGGCTTCAGCTATCCCACAGCTTCTCCAGCCTTGAGGGGGCCATGCCAAGCCAGCGGTGGCAGAGCCAGCACAATGCTTGTTTGGCACTGTCCCCTCAAGGCTGGAGAAGCTGTGGGAGAGCTGAAGCCAGGGGAGGAGGCGGAGCCAGGCTGCGCTATGCCCCGCCCCCTCCCTCCCTCTGGCTTCAGCTTTCCCACAGCTTCTCCAGACTTGAGGGGGCAGTGCGAGCGAGGGGCGGGAGTCATGGCCCCCATCCCCAGCGCCGCTCGCTGAAGCCATGCAGAGGAGGAGGAGCATGAGCAGTGGACAGGTTTCAGTGGGCGGGGCTCCTCCTCCACGCAGCTTCAGTGAGCGAGGGGCGGGAGACATGGCGGATTGGAGGCTGGCTGGAGAAACAGCCGAAGGAGGCGGCGCCCCGGCCTCTTCTTCTTTTTTTTGCCGCTGCCCGGCCCCTCCTCCTCCTCTCCCAAGCAGCAGGAGTTCGGCAGGAGGAGGGGGGAAGGAAGGGGGGCAGAGAGCTTTTCTCACGACACAGCAAGAGGTCCGTCACGGCACACTACTGTGCCGCGTCACAGCAGTTGGGAAACACTACTGTAAGCAACTACCCTGTGGTGCAAAACACTTTATCTTTTCTGTCCATCTTGTTATTCTCTCTTTCCTTGACAGCAAAACAAGGAATACCATCAGACGCCAGTTCTTAAACCATTTGATATTCTTCCTCCACCTTTTAGTGAGGCTGCACTCCTTAAACTCTAAACTATACAGTTACTTCCAGAAGAAATGAAGCTATCTATCATTGATTTACAAGTGTAACATAATGTTGTTATACATTTGTCACTAGGAAAAGGCAGCAATTAAGACCAAGTTGTTTGCAAATGGTGACTTCAAAGCTCTGGCAAAAGCTCAAACACAAACTAAGAATTATTCTTTTTCTGTCTCTCTTATAGTGTTCCACACACTTGAGACTCTGTCTGTTTCCATCTGCTGTTTCCTTTTATCCTGATTTATTGGTAGAAGGAAGTGTAGAGAGAAACGGAAAGAGCAAGAGAGAACAAAAAAAACCCCACAGGTATCCATGAAATTTGTATATGGTAATTTATAGGCTCTGATGAAAATTTCGAAAGAAATACTCTAATTTAAATAGGATCTTAAAAAGAAATCTGAATAGAAAGTGTATCTTAGTAGTGGAGAGTACTGTGACCAAGTGACCTATGCATCTGTTCTGTCTTGTCTTGTGCTAACTCTTGAAGACCAAGCTGAAAGTTCCTCTTCACCCTTTCAAAAGTTCCTTATCTAAAAGCCAGACTTGGACTGTCAGTCTTTTAAAAAGAGAACATCTTCGGGTAGCGCACTGTTCTCAATAAGTTTTCAAACGGAAAAGTGTAAAATTGGAGACACCACCACTCCAACAGGGAAAGATCTAACTTAGGGAGACATGGTATTGGAAAGTGAAGAAAACATGAGAATCTGGATTGGAGTGGACTTTTTTTCTCAATTATTATTATTGGTAATCTTCTTGTTCTTCTTGTGAAATGTTTCATAATTAAAGTCTTTAGAGTCTGCTTTACTTTAAATATTTCTCTATGCGTGTGTGTCTTCAAGTCTTCTGTAGACTTATGGTGATCCTGTGAATTTCATGGGGTATTCTTAGGCAATTTTTTTAAAATCAAAGATGGTTTTTGTAATTTCCTTCCTCTGAAAGATAGCCTACAGCACATGATATTCCTTGGTGATCCCTCATCCAAGTACTAATCAGGATTAAATCTGCTTAGTTTCGGAGATCAGATCAGATCCAGTGCCTTTGGGATATGTTTTCCCATTGTCATAGTCTTTTAACCTATTTTAACTTTAGGTCATGTTCATTATATTTAATTATAGCTTGATTTTATTATTATTTTCCATTAGTATTATTTTTCTTAATATTTATTATTTTCTATTATTACCATTATTATATCCTATTATCTACTATTATTAGTTTCTATTATTATTATTTTCTATTATTACTATTATATCCTCATTTTATATTATTATTATTTTCCATTAGTATTATTTTCCTTACTGTTATTAGTTTCTATTATTACTATTATTATATCCTATTTTCTACTATTATTAGTTTTCTATTATTACTATTATATCCGCATTTATATTATTATAATTGTTTTCATTCTTTTTTCTATTATGTTCTTACTAATTTTATTTTCTACTATTTACTTTTATTATTTCCTGATTTTCTATTATTATCATCATTATTATTTTCTATTGTTATTATTTTCTTACTATTATTTTTTCTATTATTACTATTATATCCTCATTTTACTCATTATTATTAAATAATAAATAAATAATTTACATCACCTTTTAAAAGACAGATTGGCCATGACCCTCTCTCATCTCAGAAAGTGCATCAGATAGCAATAATAAAACATTAGCATGGAATACTCCGGAAGCTTTCTTTTCCTTCCTTCATTCCTTGACATCCTGCTTTAATTGAAATATGGTAGTGGCTATGTAAAGAAGACTCACAATAAGCCAAGTGAGCTTTCATAAAAGTGCTCTGCACCAGTGCATGTAATTCAGAGTATCTATGAACGCACGTATATGTGTGTGTCTGCAATAGAAATTAAGGCACCTTCCCAAGCACACAGATGAAAATTTAAAAGCTCTACATGAGTGACATAGCTCTCTGAATCAGGTATATTCAGAAACAACTTTTCTGTCCTTACCACTAAATTACAGAATTGGAAGAGGTTGGTCTTTCTGTGCTGTATCATGTAACAGGAGGCCACTTTTGAAAGCTACAGTTCGCTACCCTTTTAAACATGGATTAAATATTTTGGACTTACTCTCCTATGGGCATGTACAGACTTATTATGTAAGAGGGCCTTTCACAAACAGATTGTGTCATTCCTAGCACTCAAATTAAACAACTAGATAAAGGGTTTCATTTTTAAATGTCGCAGCAAGAATCACCACATTTGTTATTCTAAGATTTTCTCACTATTGAATAAGATCAACACCACCGCCCATTTCACACAAGAAGCAACTTGCAGTTTCTCAAGTTGCTTCTGACACATTAAAAAAAACACCCCCAAAATTTGACAGTTCATTGTTATCCCATTGTGGTCCCATGCACATGGCCGGATTATCCATAGGGCCACACTAGGCCACACTAGGCCATGGCCTAGGGGCGTAACTTGAGGAAGGTGCAGAAATCACGGGCGAAAAATAAATATTTTATTTTATTTTAATATTATTTTATTGCCTGCACCACGGTACCGTGAGACTTCTGGGTAATGTAGTCTTGCGGCCGCGGAAGTTCCCCCTCCCAGTGATTCCAGCCCATGGAAAAGAAGAATGCAGAAGCGACCCGCCCACCTCCGTGCCAGGGAGCTACCATTGCGCAGCGGCAGCACATGCAGTAAAGAGCCCCGATTGGCTGCTGCCGCCACGCTACCTTTTTCTGTTTCTGCTATGCCTTAGCAGAAGCAGGAGGACTAGCATGGTGGTGGCAGCCAATGGGGGGGGGGGAGGCGTAATTTCGAACTGTGGCCTAGGGCGCCAAAAGGTATTGATCCGGGCCTGCCCATGCATCTAGAGGGCTCAAATTGAGAAACTGTTTTGAGATTGAGAATGCCCATCATCTATACCCAGAATGACCAATAGCAATGGATTATAAGAATTGTAATCTAGAGCTAAGCTTCTTAAACATTACTACTTGCAATCCTTTTCCACCCAAGAAATCTTTTGGTAACCCCTTTCTGAATGATAATTTTTACATGACCCCAATATATAGATATATAAAATAGGTATAAAAATCAAACATTTACTGATAATAAGTCGGCATTTGCAAGGCTTGCTAAACAGGCTGATTTTCATTTGTGAAGTATACCATTACCTACAGCAATGTCTGCAGACTCTGTTGTAAATACTGGGTGTTGTTGCTAACAGATTTATGTAAATGTTTAGGTGGTATTCAGACACCTTTTACTGTGGCCAATTTTTTGTGATCCCCAACATTGAGCCATTTGGGGTTGGTATCCACCAACAGTTTAAGAAGCTGTGATCTAGAAGCAGAAGTCATATTTGTAGGACTCCCAAAGTTATTCTATTGAGTCAAGCCTTTCTAAAATACATCACAAGTTTGCATTTTCTTCCAAAGCTGTCTACTAAAACAGTGTTTCCCAACCTTTTTTGAGCTGCGGCACACTTTTTACATTTGCGAAATCCTGGGGCACACCACCAACCAAAATGACACAAAATGACACTCTAACACTGTAATACATATAGTTAATATGTTTTTAAAATGTATTTATACACTCAGTGCGAAACCTGGGCCTGTTTCAATGAACTCAACATAGATATCCTGGCAGGAATGGCAGAAAGACACAAACTTCCCACACAGAACTCCCATAACCAAGAGAAAATGCTATAACAGTTTGGTGGGCATTGACCTTGAGTTTTGGAGTTGTAGTTCACCTATATCCAGAGATCACTGTGGAGTGAAACAATGTTGCATCAGGACCAAACTTGGCATGAATACTCAATATGAACACAGATGGAGTTCAGGGGAAATAGACCTTGACATTTGGGAGTTGTAGTTGCTGGGATTTATAGTTCCCCTACAATCAAAGAGCATTCTGAACCCCACCAATGATAGAACTGGGCCAAACTTCCCACACAGAACCCCCAGGAGGCAAGAGGAGGTCTCTACTTGGGGATAGGGAGGCGGGCCTTCCCAATGTATGGAGAAGGAGAAACCAAGTAGACAACGGGTGGGGAGGGGGGGGGTGTTTGTAATTTTGTGCCTTTATCGAGGTAGGTTTCTTAGGGTTTTTATACTTCAACACACTAAACTCCCCCCCCCCCCCTCTCCTGGAGGTTCCAATTTACCACGGCACACCTGATGATTGCTCACGGCACACTGGTTGGGAAACACTTAACTAAAAGAATCTTGTTTCAGTTTTCACTCTGTTTTAATGCAGACAATCTAGATCAGTGTTTCTCAACCTGGGGGTCGGGACCCCTGGAGGGGTCGTGAAGGGGTGTCAGAGGGGTCGCCAAAGACCATCAGAAAACACAGCATTTTCTGTTGGTCATTGGGGTTCTGTGTGGGAAGTTTGGCCCAATTCTAACTTTGGTGGGGTTCAGAATGCTCTTTGATTGTAGGTGGACTATAAATCCCAGAAACTACAACTTCCAAATGTCAAGGTCTATTTTCCCCAAACTCCACCAGACTTCACATTTGGGCATGTTGATTTTCATGCCATGTTTGGTCCAGATCCATCATTGTTTTGAGGCCACAGTGCTCTCGGGATGTAGGTGAACAACAGCTCCAAAACTCAAGGTCAATGAGTCCAAACCATCAAGGTCAAGGTCAATGAGGCCAAACCCTTCCAGTATTTTCTGTTGGTCATGGGAGTTCTGTATGCCAACTTTGGTTTGATTTCATCATTGGTGGAGTTCAGAATGCTCTTTGATTGTGGATGAACTTCAAATCCTAGTAACTACAACTCCCAAATGACAACATTAATCCCTCCTCCCAAACCTACCAGTGTTCAAATTTGTGCATATCAGGTATTTGTGACCAATTTGGTCCAGTGAATGAAAAGACATCCTGCATATCAGTTATTTACATTACACTTCATGACAGTAGCAAAATTACAGTTGTGAAGTAGCAACAAAAATAATTTTATGATAGGGGGTCACCACAACATGAGGAACTGTATTAAGGGGTCACGTCATTAGGAAGGTTGAGAACCACTGATCTAGATGTTGTTAGTTTGCAACCCTTGGCATCCTTCACCATGAGTTATACAAGCTGGAATGGCAGCAGATGCAGTCCAATGAAATTTGGAAGACTGTACTTTGCCTGCTCCAAATCTAGATCCTAAGAAAGCACTAATCTACCAGAAATTCCCAAGCAAAGTCAAAGCAGACTGGGAATTTTAAGCCCACTGAGTTCTATGAAATTCAATGCCCACTGAAACAAAAGAAAACTTTGGGTAATATTCACATGTTCTCCTATATTTCCATAGGAACTCCTTTGTGGATTGGAACACAGTGGTGACAAATTGCAGTTGACAAGAAATGTGTGTTGATAACTGAAATTTGATTTAAGCAGTGTTTACGGTAAATGGGAAGAGACTGCTTGGGTCTGTGCCAAAACTCAAGTATGATGGTTGATTATTGGCAGAACTGCAGAAGGAACTGGATTGAATGTCTCTGCACTGTATTGCATTTGCTGATTGCTCCTTGGTCTCCAATCCCAAAAGGAAGTAGATGAATCAAAATCACTGTAATATACAGAGAACAGAACCATGGCATCTGTCTTCTGTCATGCTTTTTGCCTATTAGGAATCGCCGATCCACAGCCTCACCTCCCCATCTCTTTGCCCGGGGATTTTGCTTAACGTGAGCTGCTTGCCCTACCCAGCATGTATAATTCTGAATCACATATTTTTTTAAAGAGTGAGAGAGAGAGAGAGAGAGAGAGAGAGAGAGAGAGAGAGAAGAAGAAGAAGAAGAAGAAGAAGAAGAAGAAGAAGACGACTTGGGTACTATTAAAGTTGGCAAAGAACAAGATGGCACTTTTATCCATTCTTGTATAGAAGCCAACTAGGCTGGCAGCTGAACCTTATTCCACCATTAGCAAAGAGAGCTGGGCAGACCTGAGGCCAGTGGCCCTGGCAGTTTGGTTTGCAGGACAAAGCAGAAAATCCAAGGGACTGAAGCAAAATTGGTAAGGGAGGTTCAGATGCCTCTCCTCAGCATACCCCCAGGGCTGCTGCCAAGGCCTCTCCTGATGCTGCAGCGTTCCTTTTGGGGGTGCCTGGTGAGGAACCCGGCTTGCCGCGTGAGGGGGCCTGCCGCTGCTGCCAGTGCCTGGACCTGGCCGAGAGGGAGGCTTGGAGGGACCTCCTGAAGACCGGAGCATTGGTGGACAGGCCAGGAAAGAAGATGGCAGATGACCTTGGGGACACTCCCAGTCACACCACATCATTGGATCTGCCATGCAGGCACAGGAGGCGACACAGGCGAAGATGCAAGAAGTCACTACGATCATCGCAAGATTTGGCCGATGAAGCTGTTCCGGTTCCAGCCCGAGGAGATGCAAATTCCCCTGGAGCCGGAACGAGGACTATGTGGCCTGCCCAGTTGCCTTGACAAGGAGGGAATATGGGGGTCAGCACCACTGCTGCCTGTGGGGCCCTACTAAGGGCCACCCCTGATTCCGGCCGACAGGGGAATTCCAAGCTAACCAGGAGATGGAGGAAATTCTGGCCCAGGACATTGTGGAACGTTGGCTTCAGGAGCTGGGCGAGATCTCAAGGAGGCCCCCAGCTCCAGAGACATGCTGCCGGGATGGAAATGGGATGTACCTTTCATTCCTTAGAATCAGTAGGGTCGAGCAGGTCCTCCCCCCTGAGGGTAATATATGGTTACCACCAAGGGACTTAAGTTACACTCCGGCCCCATGGCCTTTTGTCAGCTTTTCTGAGAACTATAGGCCGCCGAATTTCTCCTAGTAGACTTCTGGGGGGCAGATTAAGTCCTCTAGCTGTTTAACTGTTTAATTGTTTGTAGTATTAGTACTCTGTATGTTCTCTGTTTATGTGTGATGCTTGTGAACCGCTCCGAGCCTTCGGGGAGTGGCGGTATATAAATTTGAAGTATAAATAAATAAAATAAATAAATCTGCTGCTAGGGGCGATTGCCTTGCTTTGCTTAACATTTGGGACAGGGCTGTAGCCAGGATTTTGATTCGGGGAGGGCTGAGTTTGATTCGAGAGGGGCTGAGTCTGAGTAAGAGAGGGACTACCCTACCAAACCTTTTGTATTGTTATCCCAATAACCCCATTAATGTGGGATATAATGAGCATGGTGATCAGATCATGATATGAATAAACATAACAGTTTAAATAATGTACCAGTAAGGCCTTCTCGCGGACCACCCTGAGAATTTCGGGGGGCTGAAGCCCCCTAAGCCCCCCAACTTGGCTACATGCCAGATTTGGGATAGCACTGTTGGTCATCAATGTGAGTTTTGCCACCGGGTTCATGGCTGCCACATCTCTTGTTCTGCTGTGATTCTCTTATAATGCACCTGCTCACTTTGCCCTTTTGCTTCCTCCCACATGCAGCTGTGTAAACTATATCCTGGCATTTGCCCCTGGCACTGACTTGTTTCTCTGTCTTCCTTTATCAGTGTTTCTTACTCAAAGAAGAAATTGCATTTCTTTCTTGATCCCATTTATACCTCATCTGTCTCCTATGGAATGCCAGGCAGTGTAAATCGGAGTGCTTTCATTTTGCTGTCAGAACTCTGCAAGTTGGATTAGTTTGGCTTTGCCCAAGGACACCAGTGAGCTTCATGGCTAAACAGGAATTTAAACACAGGCCAAACATTGACTGATAATGACAGTTTTGCTAGAATATCATTTGCAGCCTGAAGCCCTGTTATTTGGCTTCAGGTAATGTACAATGAAACCCGTGGATGTTCCAAGTAGGGATGATGAAAACTGCCGTGTTTGTCAGATTGGAAAGACTTTGCTTTTCGTATTATTTTTTATTTGTCATTGTTTTTCATCTTTTTGATGTTTTGATGGCCATGGGAGTAATTTATTGTGCCCATGCACTATTGTATAATTTTAATTGTATAGTTTTAATCTTGTGTTTTTATCTGTATTTTATGGTCTTTTTAACACTTGTAAGTCGCCCCGAGCCTGACGGGAGTGGCGACGAATAAATCGAAATAAATAAATAAATTATTACTGTTGTTATTGTGACTATTATTATGCTCCTGTTTTCACACACATCTGGGTTTTTTAAAATATCCATTTGTGTAACACTTAAGTGGGTGGCTTTGCCAAAGCTTATATATTCCACCAGGAGGCCTTTGTGTATGAGATTACAATCAGGTCTGATTTGTTCCACTGCTAATGTTGCCATGAATTGAATTAAGGATCCAATAAATTAAGACCGAGAGATGGACAGTGGCACAGGGTTGAGGACATCTGTTTGAAATTGGAGTCTTTGCACAGAATGTTTTTCGGTGCCTCTCCCTTTTATGCAGCATGGGTTCTGCAAATGTGAAACACCCTTAAGCCGTTCATGGCTTTGCTATGATAGGTAAAATATAGATGCTAGCTTTAAATCCACCTGCGGACCTTCCTAGAACTAACTGGGCTACCGCAGGATTTACTTCCAAAGGACTTTGCAATGAATCAGCTCTGATTTCACTCATTCATTTGGACTAATCCATCCGCATTTGAAAAAGAAGAAACAAGATACAGGTCATTTTTGACATGATCGAAAAGGCATCTTTGGATGGGCCAAGATACCAAAAATATCAACAGAAGGAAACCCTGCCAATCAATGACTTAGTGTCGTAGTAGCCCTGGAGAGGAAATCTGTCCATCTTCTGCCACAGGCAATTTGTTAAACTTCAAATTCTTTCTACATCAAATATGATAAATGTCAAAAGTTCTTTTTTCCCAACACACACACACACACATTCTCCAATGCCTCCTCTGACCAAATTCAGCAGGCATAAATATGCCCAGCGTAGAAAGCACCATCTTCTATCTGTTTGACAAATTGGTGTTAAAAAGGAGAAACTGTTTCCTCTTTTTCTAAAATAGAGAAAGAATTCTAAATAAACATTGCGTGTGTATGGGTGATACACCTCCCCCCATATTCAAGAAGACACCGACACAAGAGGTTATAGTAAAATATGGCCACAACTCATTTATTGATAACAGGAAGAAGGGTTGGCGGCCATGCATGGGTCCTGGATCGGGGGTCGGACAACCGCTGCTGTCTGAAGATACTTACATCCCTGGGTGCCACCGGCACACCGCCGGTTCCCACAAGCTCAGCACCCCAAGGGACCGGGTGTTATCCCCCCATCCAACCAGGGGCGATACACCACTCCGATCCAGGGGCCATGCCACAAGCCAAACACAGAGTTGTGACAAGATAAACACACACAACAGCAAGATAAGCTAACAAATGCGAAGCCATGCTGCATACAGGGAGGGTGGGTGGAAAAGCTGATGCAGGTCCAGTGCCTGCTGGTAGGCTTCGGGCAGCCTTAAGTAGACTGCCCGGGTGAAAGAGAGGTCTGGCCCCAACTGCGGGCTTGGCCAGGGCGGGGCCAGCTTCACCATTGGCCAGCTGGCTCTGGTGGCGGGAAAATCTTCCGCAACCCAAGGGGCTTCTGGGGGGAAGAAGCCCCCCTCCCGCTACTAAATGGCGGCAAGGACACACAGTGCCGCAATCTGCTCGGCCCGGTAAGTCGGGCCAAGCCACCTAATGTGGGATTCAAAGGCATAATGCTGAGACTTAAGTTTTCAATGCCCTCTGCCTAAATCAATGATCTGCCAGTTTTGCTTTTTCATATAGTAAGGATATATATATATATATATATATATATATATATATATATATATATATATCCATATTGGTGGGAGTATTCCACCAATAATACAAAAAATCTATACGTTTTAGTAAATTCTTACTAAAAATACTCAAAATAAAATTTCCAAGTGATTCAGCCATTCTGAATTTCTACAGAATTTCTGGTGTACTTGAAATTTTTAACAGGGAACTCCTATGTACGAGGAGTCAATGAATTTACATCGGTTTTGTATTCATATCCCAGTCTCTCCTATCTACTTATTTCATTGAAATACACAAGAAAGCATTTCTACACAGGAGCTCCATGTATGTCCCAGTGCTGACTTGAGATATAGATATACCATGTGATTGTAGCTTTGGACAATGCCTATTTTGTCTTTATGGCCTTCTGTGTTCACTGTCTTAAATCCAAAAAAGCAATAACTGAAGCTATTGCAGCAAAACTGATAGTGCTACCCCTATTGCAGCAAAACTGATAGTGCTACCCCTAGTAATAACCGTACTGCTGCTATGATTATAAATTTAAGGATTAAAATGGTGTAGGTTGGCTTTATGACTTTTCGATATTGGATACGACATGGAGACCAGGATGGAAGTTTTTTTGCAAATAGCAAGCACCTTGCTAGCTAGCAAATTCTAGAAAGCAAAGCAATAATTCCCTATTAACCCACTTTGACCCTACATTTATTTTCTCTCAAATAAGCCTAATCAATTTGAATGCAGTGAATGATCAATTAAGTATGTGTGGGAACCTTGTTTCAATTTTCAGATTATGGTTTTGTTCTGGAATGCGTATGAAGACGTGTTTCTTTCAAATGAACTACAAGAGGTTCCACAATAAAGGTTGTATTGTAAAAGGTTTTTATTACATTTCCTTACGTTCTTTCTGTGATGAGAGCTGCACATTTAATTCACTCCTGCCACAATTTATAATAAAATTTCAACTAGTATTACTGGATAAGTAGATATTGAAATGTTTAATAAATTTGTTGTTTTTTGTGAGTGCCTTCAAGTCACTTCCAACCCGTGGACCTACCAGAGGGTTTTCTTAGCAAGATTTATTCAGAAGAGGTTTGCCATTGCCATCCTCTGAAAAATACAGAGCTAGAAAAATCACCCTTTTGGACAACAACACATAAGACCATTTGGTCAGATAATTGTTCATCCTCTAGGACAGTGTTTCCCAACCTTTTTTGAGCCGTGGCACACTTTTAACATTAAAAAAATCTGGGGGCACACCACCAACCAAAATGACACAAAATGACACTCTAACACAGTAAAGAACAGCTGAGGGATGGTGGCCTGCTAGGAGTAGCTGCTGGGAGTGCCAAAGTTGGGGGGAGGGGGCGGAGCCAAGTCACACCATGCCCCTCCCCTCCCCCCAGCTTCAACTCTCCCAGCAGCTGCTCCAGCCTTGAGGGGGCAGTGCCAAGCCAGCGGTGGCTAGAGCCAGCACAATGCTGACTTGGCACTGCCCCCTCAAGGCTGGAGCAGCTGCTGGGAGTGCCAAAGCCGGGGGAGAGGGCGGAGCCAGGCCACGCCATGTCCTGCCCCCCCTGGCTTCAGCTCTCCCAGCAGCTGCTCCAGCGTTGAGGGGGCAGTGCCAAGCCAGCAGTCGCTAGAGCCAGCACAATGCTGGCTTGGCACTGTCCCCTCAAGGCTGGAACAGCTGCTGGGAGTGCTGAATCCTGGGGAGGGGTGGAGCCAGGCCATGCCATGCCCCGCCCCATTCTCTGGCTTCAGCTCTCCCACAGAGTAGGAGCATGAGTGGTGGACGGGCTTCAGTGGGCAGGGCTCCTCTGTGCGGCTTCAGCGAGCGAGGGGCGGGAGTCATGGCGGATTGAAGACTGGCTGGGGAAACGGCTGAAGGAGGTGGCGCTCTGGCCCCTTCTTTTTTTTTCCGCTGCCGCCTGGCCCTTCCTCCTTTCCCCCCAAGCAGTAGGAGTTTAGCAGGAGGAGGGGGGAAGGAAGGGGGGCAGAGAGCCTTTCTCACGGCACAGCAGGAGGTCCGTTATGACACACTATATGCTCTAGGACAGTGGTTCTCTACCTTCCTAATGCTGTGACCCCTTAATACAGTTCTTCATGTTGTGGTGACCCTCGACCATAAAATTAATTGTTGCTACTTCATAACTGTAATTTTGCTACTGTTATGAATCATAATATAAATATCTTATATGCAGGGCATACTTTCATTCACTGGATCAAATTGGGCACAAATACCTGATATGCCCAAATTTGAATTCTGGTGAGGTTGGAGGGGATTGATTGTGGCATTTGGGAGTTGTAGTAGCTGGGATTTATAGTTCACTTACAATCAAAGAGCATTCTGAACTTTGCCAACAATCAAATTGAACCAAACGTGGCAAACAGAACTCCCATGGACAACAGAAAATACTGGAAGGGTTTGGTGGGCAGTGATCTTGAAGTTTGGAGTTGTAGTTCACCTACATCCAGAGAGCACTGTGGACTCAAACAATGATGGCTCTGGACCAAACTTGGCACGAATACTCAAATGTGAGCACTGGTGGAGTTTGGGGAAAACAGACCTTGACATTTGGGAGTTGTAGTTGCTGGGATTTATAGTTCACCTACAATCAAAGAACATTCTGAACCCCACCAATGATAGAATTTGGCCAAACTTCCCACAGAGTACCCCCATTACCAACATAAAATATTGAGTTTTCTGATGGTCTTTGGCAACCCCTCTGACACCCCCTCAAGACCCCTACAGTGTTCTTCACCCCCAGGTTGAGAAATGCTGCTCTAGAACCATAGAACTTTGAGATTCTACCTTAGGATTATCATAACTTGGAAATGGCTTGAAGGGACACAACAAAAACAGCACCCATTCCTCTAATTTTACCCTCCAATACTATCTTATTTAGCAAAACCACTAAACTATAGTTATATATCTCTTGCCATTTTATCCCCACAAATCCATCAATATAATCACCTTCCAGAAATGTCAGTCTAATAATTTGGACGGTGAAATAGGTTTCTGCCTAACTCGTTCCAAACCAACCTAAATGGTCAGTTTAGAAAGGCCCAAAGTCACCCAATGAGTTTCACAATTCAGTGGGGATTTGAATGTCGGTCTTTCTATTTCTAGTGAACACTTAAATCATATAACATTACTGGATAGTGAGATATTTTTCTGTGCACATGTACAGCGGCCACTTAAAGTGGTTTGAAGGCTGCTTGAGAATGTAGTATTTAAATGACACATAGTGTGAACACACCCAGCAGCACGCATTAAAGGCTTTAAAGCCGCAACTGGCAAAGTCAGGGATACTCCAAAATAGAGCTTGAAAGGTGCACCAGCATGTCTAGATCTTAGCAACATTGCATGGCAAAACCAATTAAATGATGAGTGCACTGGATATCCACATATGTGCATTGAGGTGAGGAGAGAGTTGAAAAAATAAAAACAAAACCCTGGATCCTCTATAGCAGGGCTGCCCACGAAGTCGATTGCAATCGACCAGTCGATCGCGGGTCTAAAGGAGGTTGATTGCAGCCGGATGGGGTGCTTCTGCCCTGCGTGCGGCACTCCTTGCGTGCAGTGCTCCTTCCGCGGAGCATTGCGGGAATGAGGGAGTGTGAGGAGGGGCCTCCGGAGGCCCTGCCTCATGCTCCGCCCTGCCTCTCTCTCGTCCGGAAGCAACCATGCAGCCCCTGCTACCAGCGAGAGAGAGGCAGGGCGGAGCGCGAGGCAGGGCGGAGCGCGAGGCAGGGCCTCTGGAGGCCCCGCCTCCGCTCCCAGCAAGAAAGAGGGAGGGTGGAGCGCGAGGTGCAATGTCCTGCAGGAGGAGTGGCGCGCGGGAAGAGCAGCACGTGGGAGCAGCAGTGCGCGGGAGGAGCGGCGCACGAGAGGAGCAGCGCATGGATTGTGCGCACGCACGTGGAAAGTGTGCCGCGCGTAGAAAGTGCGCCGCGCAGAAGGTAGATCTTTTTGACTTGGTTTTTTAAAAAGTAGCTCGCATGCTGAAAAAGTGTGGGCACCCCTGCTCTATAGCAATGAAACCACAGATACTGTGTATCCTGCAACTGCATTGAAGCCAACCTCTGTGGTGCACATAAGCACCATCTAGCCCCCAAACCAGTTCCATGGCTTCCCATGTAATCATCTCCATCTTCAAATCACTTCTGCCTGTGCCATTTTCACACCAGTATGGATGTGAAAAATTAAAGATGTACCTTAATGTGCGGCAATATTTGGGGATTAATAGCCACAACCAACTATACATTTAAGAGTAGTTAATTTATGCAAGGCCTAATTTAGAAGTGAGTGGCATGAAATTGGGTAGCAAAGTAAGCCCCAGAGACTATCATATCTGATGGAATTTATTTGCATAGGAAAGTCACTGTTGAAGAATGAAAGACTACATAACTGCAGTTAAGTGGATAGGTGGGTGGAAGCCATATGGCTTGAATTACTCTGATGACTCTCCTCCCTCCATCACATGTCTATGTCGAAATGTGCTAAGTTTCATTTCTCACATTTGGTATCACACATGGTTTCATTTGGAAAGGACACCTCCAAATTTCATCTACTTTAGAACATATCACTTGAATCTTCCTTTGCAGTCTGACTTCAGCACTACCCAACTGTTGCCAACACACCTTCTTTGCTTATTTAACCATCCTGTCCAATGAAGAATTCTGAAGAGCTGAAAATATTGCAACAATGTCTTATAATCTTTCATATGACTTAAAAAATGGTATTGCCTTAATAAGGATGTTGGGTTCCCCTACCAATGGTCAAAACAACAATTGTTTAGATCTTCATGGGAAAAACAATTCCTATGAAACAAGAGTGCGTAGGCTGAGCCCAGGTTGGTATATATGACAAGTGCAATAAATAAATTTCCTGAAACATGTCTCAATAGGTCAAACATAATTGCAATGAATAGGTTATGCAGCCTTTCAGAGTTGAGCAAATAACTGTCAAAAGATATTACCCTCTCTCTGGTACTCTTTCCTACCTGGTGCCCCATGTAAATGCAGGTAGCCAAAAACTGGTAGAAAAATCAGTAGCAAAGAGAGAAAGTAATCTGAAACAAGGATCCATTAAGTGTTGGTGGAAAGTCAAGACTGAAAGACCCCATTTCCCTACAACATGAACAGTAAATGCAGTCCTCATTCCAGATCTTCAATTTCTCTTTTGGAGGAATGAAGTATCTAACAGGATAGAATGATTTTAGATGGCACAAAAGGAGACGAGACAGAGGATAATGCCTCATTGTAGTCATTGAATGAGGAGAGAAAGCACCTCGTCCTTGTTCTACGGAGCAGTCTTCTTCCACCATTGCAAGTACCTAATCAAATCTTGCTTAACATCTGGCAGTTTTAGTTATTTCCAGCTATGGACTGAAGATTTAATGGTAGGGATGGGTGAAAAAATTATTTCAATTGGTTAAGAGAAATTGAGAAAATCCACAAAATTATATGCAGCTATTGGGATTTCCATTATAGTTTTTCCCAATATGTTCTTCATCTGTAACAGGTACATAGTACGCATGTACAACTTGCTCCTCACTGTGCAGGGCATAGCTGTTGTGGCCCCAAAGGGGCCTATTCGCCTTATTTTGATCCTATAAGCTTTGGCTGCCTGCAATCCCTTTGTATTGTTCCCTGTAGTTTCAAATGTGTGTGCAGGGGTTGGGAGGGGCTTGAGTTTTGGCACCAAAACTGACCTCAGCACCTTAACCTCTCCTCCTTCTGAGCAGGCCAAGATTACCCATGAGGCCACCCTAGGCCAAGGCCTAGGGCAGCAGCTTTGGGGGGGGAGCAGATCCGGACCCCCCAAAATTGAAAAAATAATAATTTTTTTCATCCGATTTTCAGGCGCTTGCTTCTGCGCCTGCGCACTGAGGAGCAAGGCAGAAGGAGCCAGGGAAAGTCCCGACGCCCCTAGGGCGTCTGACGTGGCTTCCCCCGCCGCCTTCCTGTTCGCGCGGGCGGGCGCCGCTCCTTCCTTCAGTGAAGGGAGGACGGGCGCCCGTGTGAGCGAGGCGGCGCAGGGAAAGCACATCAGTCGCCCTAGGGGCAGGACTCCCCCCAGCTCCTTTTCCCTTGTGCTGGCTCCGCCCCCGTGCCCGCCTGCATGAGGGAGAAGGAGCTGGGGGGAAGCCACGTCAGTCGCCCTAGGGGCGGGACTTTCCCGGCTCCTTTTCCTTCGCGCCGGGCTGGCTCTGCCCCTCCTCCCTTCAGTGAAGGGAGGAGTGGCGCCTGCTCCGCGCGAGGGAGAAGGAGCCGGGGGGAAGCCCGCTGCCCCTAGGGCGACTGACGTGGCATCTCCCACTGCCGCCTCGCTCGCAAGTGAGGAGGCGGCGGGGGAAGTCATGTCATTCACCCTAGGGGCAGGACTTCCCCCGGCTCCTTTTCCCTCATGCTGGTTCCGCCCCCCGTGAGTGGCCCCACCCCCTCAAGCGACCCCGCCCCCGAGGGTGGCATTTAGAGAGTGTGGCCTAGGGCGCCACAAAAGATTAATCCGGGCCTGCTACTGAGGTCACCTGAGGAGGGGGATTTCTCCTCCCAGCTCAGTCTAACAAAGAAAGCAAAGGACATGTGGCCTGGAAATCTGGGCCCCTGCTTGGACAAGGCATTTCCGTTTACCTAAATCCACCTGGTATATTGCAAGACCTTGGTGACCTTGTGTGATTCTGGCGCCTTCAACCAACCTGCAGACTGTAATGGAAAGTTCACTTTCAACAAAGGGTCTGCAGATTTGGGGCCTTGGAGTTTTCGTAACCCCGAAGCCATTGGAAAGACAGGGACCACTTGGAACCAAACAAAGAACTGCATCTCTCTTCTGCAATTCCAAGGCAAGTAACTAAATTCTCCCCAAAGACTGTAATATCTAGTAACTAAGGAAGAAATTGGGCCACCAGGGATCTGGTTGTAATCAATAAAACTATTGAACTTTACCATTCAGAGTCCAGTGCCAACCTTTAAAGCCTGGCCAAGTCTCTTCATAGGAAGGCACCCACAATTCCTAAGGCCTAAAGACCACATGTCAAAGGGGCCTTAGCGAAGGCGGCACAATAGCTGTGACTAAATCTGATTAGTGTGGGTGCCTGAGGATTACATTTCAATATATTTTTAACAATTATGCAAACCTTCACAAATTTCCTCCATATTTGGGCATATGTGGGGGGACCAAACGGAATTTTCATCTGTATTGAGTAGTAAGAGAAAATTTGGAACATCTGAAGACCGAAGGGAGGATTCTAAAGCTGCAACCCACCCTTGAAGCATTTTTCACCTGCTGCGAGAATTCAACATTGAAAACAATCCATCCAACCAGGGACTCTAAATTTCTGATTCCCACTTTCATTTGATTTCAGGTATTTTGTAAGCCACCTTGAGAATGTGGGGTCACTGGTGGCTATTAATATTTCAAAGAAATAAATATGGATGCTGCATAACAAACACATTTGCATAATTTTGCTAATTATTCATGCTTATCCTGCACTGTTTTCTTCTTAAAGGTTTCACCTTGTTTACTTGTAAAGGAATGGTGAAGGAGCAATGCAGGATATTAAGTTATGGAGGCCCTGAAAAAACTTGGAAATATTTAGAAGGGGGAATCACCCCACTATTTTCCTGCATCATTTTTGTCCTTGGGTGAAATTGGATATTTGGTGAAGTATTATTTTCTTTTCTACCCAGGAAAATTATTTTAAAAACAAGGTTGTAGAGCAGGGGTGGGTAACCTACGGCCCACGGGCCAGATCCGGCCTGGCAGCCGCTTCTGTCTGGCCCGGGGAGAAGGGCGTTGGGGGCGGGGCCAAGAGGAAGGGGTGCCACTGCTGCCATCCCAAGACCTGCAGGGGCTTATCACCCTGGCGACCCGGAAGACTTGATCGTCTTCCGGGTCACCAGGGCGAACAGCCGCCTCAGATCACCGAGTGCTCTCCCTGCAGGCCTGGATCACCTCCAGGGATGGCAGGCACTCCAAAGCCGCCGCTCCTCCGGCCTGTCTGTCGACACAGGCCCCACAGAGCCCGCAATGGGATGGTGGCAGTGGTACTCCATAGCAAGGCGATCAGCTGGGAAACGGCTGGGGGCAAGAGCGGGTGGAGGCCTGCAGCCTCCGATCGCCTGGTGCTCTGCTCTCCTCTGCTGCAGTGGCGGCTGGGTCTGCTTTGCCATCCTCTGGACTGGCGTCATTGGGCCATTCCATCTTGGAATCCTTCCTCTCTTCAGGATGTCAGCCTTCGTCTTGGTTCATACCTTGTCTTCTTGAATTTTATTTTATTTTATTTTAGTGGTTTTTATTATTATTTTATAATAATATTATAATAATAATATAATAAATAATATAATATAATGTTATATTATAATATCAATATATTATAATGTCTATATATATACTATAATATAATAATTATGATATTAATACTAATATATGAATATTTCTTGATATATTAATATGTTAATATTAATGATGTGTAATATATAGTAAATATAGTAAATAAATAAATAAATAATGTAGATTAGAATGTAGTTCAGCCTTTAGGTGTGGTCCTCCATAATATTTGTTGGCTCTCATGTGGCCCCTTGGAAAAAATAATTGCCCACCCCTGTTGTAGAGGAATGGTTTTGATGTAGGGTAATCCAAATAAATAGAGACTAATTCCCGTGCATGCATGCAACATAAGAAAGGCAAGATGTGTTTCTGCACATTGTGGATACTACTATCATAACATCATACTGGAGACAAGCTATCCTCAGTTGTGAGAACATATTATCAAAAAGTTTAATATCTTCAATATTGTCTTAAATTTTAAATCTAGAGTTCTAGATGATAAGCCAATCAAAAACATTTTTGGGGAACTAGAAAATGTTTATGGACTTCTGGAGAAATAAGAAATCAAGGAACCTCTGGTTGTT
This sequence comes from Anolis apletophallus, assembly GCA_030556195.1. Lineage (NCBI taxonomy): Eukaryota > Metazoa > Chordata > Lepidosauria > Squamata > Anolidae > Anolis > Anolis apletophallus. Next base: position 120,573,811 of record JARBWK010000005.1, on the reverse strand, counting down.
ATTATTATTATTTGATTAATAGTTTTTAGCTGGATTTGTAAAGGTAGAAACATATCTTTCTGTTTTATTCCTGTTTCCATTACAGTTTGGATTGGTATGTCAAAGCCCTACTTTGACAAATTGTCCATTTATGTTATTGTCCACCTCTCCTCCTTGCTTTTCTCTTTTTCTTTCTTTTATCAAATGTTTTTATTTGCTTTTGTCTACAGTTGTATTGCAGGCACTATGTGTTTTGTTCACTGTAAAATGTAATATAGTTGTACAATTCCCTCCACTTCATCTTCTCTATTATTTTCCCATTTTCTGAATAGGAGGCATGACTACTTAAAACATATAGAACAGATATCCTCCAAGATGAAAATGCTAAATTGAACCTCTGTGTAGATATTTCTAATGTAGAATTACTCCTTCTTTTTGAAGCCTGCAATCCATAGTTGCAATTTTTCTCTTTTTAAATAAAGTTCAAAAATTGTTCCCAGTACCTTTTGTAGTTCCTTTTATCCCCCCCCCCCCCCTGTGTATCATTGCCAATTTGTCCATTTCTGAAATTTCAAAAGTTTTAATAATCTACTCTTCAGTCCGCAATATTTCAGTCTTTCTCGAATGGTGTGCATATAACCTTCTTGCTCCAATTAACATGTATTGTTATGGTTTGGCATGAATTAATTTCACTTGTTCATTTTGTACTCCTGATAAGAATAGTTCAGGGTTTAATTGAATTGTAATTTTGGGGGGAAGTGCAGTTTCTTTTGTATCAAATTCCAAAAATGTCTTTCCATTACAGTTTGGATTGGGGGGGTCAGAGAAACCTACAGTGTTTTAGCTTTATGTATTTTGTCATCCCCCATCCCTGTCTTTCTTTTCTCTCTTATGTATTTTAATTTTCTTAATGTGTACTCCTTATTTTGAATTAGAGAGTGTTTAAAATCAATCAATACATTGCACAAAAAGAACTGAACTACGTAGCAGTATTTATCTATCTTCTATCTCTGCTGTTAGTTTAATCTTGGATACCTTGATTGTTTCAGTACAAATAATATTTAAAAACCTATTTTTGCAAATGACTGTTTAATGGGTGTTTCCTCTTCTCCTCGGATGTCAAAACTCTAAGATACATCCACTTGGTTAATGTAGGTGTAACCAATTTAATGTCTTATTAGTACAGGATATTTTCTTAGATTTACTTGTAGAAGATTAAGACTTTTATATTTTTAAATAGTAGTAGTTTAGTTTATTGCATTAGCCACAAGGCCATATCAAGCAGAACAAACCATGCAAAAGAAATACATGTATCAAGCGTTGAACAGTGGTTCCGTAATGTGCAACAGTACATTAAACAACCGTTCTGTAATAAAATAACAAATACTCTCCTGGCACCTCTGCCTTTCTGCTTCATTTTGGTCAAAATTCCTAGCCTAGATACCCATCTATTTGTTCCTCAAGTATCCTCATCCCCTCTGCAATCAATTCCAATTGAGGCAATATATTATTGCCTACTTTTACTAGCTTTGTAGAAGAATGTTGCTACTTTGGTAATTAATAACCGGTTGGGATTAGAGAGGAGGAATATAGTTCTATTAGTCGGAGCCCAGTGGGATTTTTGAGTAAGAAAACTTCAAGTAGAATTTTTTTTCCTTTTTCATATATTACACATTGGTGGAGGATATGATTTAGATCTTCCACCTCCTGGGCCCCACAGACACATGTTCTCTCTGTGTAAGGGATGGAATGGTATTTACCATATCTAACCATTGATTCATTCTGTTCAAACCTTGCCCTTGTAAGAGCCACTCTTAGGTGTCTTGGTAGATTGGCCGTCAGATAGTGGGCATGACTGTAGGTGGGATTCAGTGCTGCTAGCCATTTCAAAGGGCCTGCACTAGCGAGGCATGCCAAGTCCTCTTGGGCTTGAATGACTAAAATTCTCTGTTTCACCTCTGCTCTAACTTTGATGGTATTATTGCTCAAGGAGTCTGGGGGTAGCCCACATGATCTTAGTGAGTGGCTTAATTTGTTTGCCCAAGTAGATTGGGCAGTATTTTTAAGTTGTTCTTCTAGACCAGAGCTGTCCAACTGGCGGCCCTGGGGCCGCATCAGGCACCCCAGCCTGTTGGGCATGGCCCCAGCTATGCCCCCAGCCGCCATTTTTAAATTTAAAAAAAATTCTAAATTTTTTTTTAAAAAAATGGTGGCCGGGGGGGAGGCGGGGCAGGGAGGAGGAAGAGAGCTAGCTCCTCCTCCCTGCACCGTCCCCTCCGTCCCTCTCTCCGCACCGAAAAGGAGGAGTAGGCGGCGCCAAGGGCAGCGCGTCACGCCAGGCCTGTGACGCGCTGCCCTTGGCGCCGCCTCTGCCCTTTTGGCGGCTCCCTTGGCCTAGGAAGGGTGGGGGCGCCGAAAAGGAGGTAGTAGGCGGCGCCAAGGGCAGCGCGTCACACCAGGCCTGACGCGCTGCCCTTGGCGCCGCCTCTGCCTTTCGGCAGCTCCCCCACCCTAGGAAGAGTGGGGGCGCCGGAAAGGAGGAGAAGGCGCGCCAAGGGCAGCGCCCACGCCAGGCCTGTGAGGCGCTGCCCTTGGCGCCTTCTGCTCTCCCTCCTCCTCTTTCCCGGGCGCCATGCCTTTCCCGGGCGCCGTGGCACTCGGGACAGCCACGGTGCCCGGGAAAGAGGAGGAGGAGGAGGAGGAGGAGGGAGAAATCTCCCTCCTCCTCTTCCTCCTCTTTCCCTGGCGCCGTGGCGCCCGGGAAAGAGTAGGACGAGGAGGGAGACTGACAGCTTTAGGAGAGGGGCGGGGCCTGGCCTGGGGCGGGGCCTGGGGGCGGGGTCGACCTCTTATCCGGCCCTGGACCCCGTAGAAGTTGGACAGCACTGTTCTAGACAGCAGCGGGGGAATCTGTGAGCTTCAAGGCTATGGATTTTGCTACCGTAGTTAAAGGCCCTGGCCGAAGCAAGGCCTTCTATTCGGTGCATCTTCGTCTCGACTCTGACTGCTGCTGCTGGTGTGCTTTTATTAACTCCCAACACCTGTCTTAAAAATGTGTTTGGTTCTGATCAAACATGGGCATTTAAAATAGCATAATTACCCCCGTAGTATAATTTTATATGTTTATTGTTTACTAAACATATAAAATGTGTGTTGTTTATCAGTGAAACAAGTTTGATATGAAAATAATTATTGCATGTATTTAAATTCCCCAAATGTCTATTTTTTCCCTAGAAACATAATAAATAATATTTCGAGAAAATTCAAGTAGACTACACAAGTAGATTTCATCAAGCAGAACCTAAAATAACATGGTGAGATTTTACTCTGCATAATCATGGAATAAACAGAGACTAGGCTAAACCTGAACCAGAATCTTAGCACTGCATCCACAACTACAGCTGATTCACACCAGAAAAATAATTCAACTCCAATATGGAATATTCTCCCTTATTTGATCTTTGTTTGCATCATAGTTCTCTCTCTCACGCACACCCCCTCCATAATCCAGAATGAACATGTACTGCAAGCCACAGTCTTCCCACCTGAAGGAATAATGGCACAAAAGGGAGTGTCCTACCATATCTATGGACACATCTGCTTTGATATATTATCCCAATTTTGGGGAGTGGGGGTCAGCTCTATAGCAGTTGCACAACATATAGAGCTGATTCTGTTTAACATAGGCTAAGGCCACTCAATGGTGCCTTAAAATCTCTCCCTATGAACCATCAAGATGCTTAAGATCATCCGGAGAGGCCCTGCTCTCAGTCCCACCTGCTTTGCAGGCGCGCCTGGCAGGGACGAGAGACAGGGTCTTCCCAGTGGTGGCTCCTCGGCTGTGGAACTCCCTTCCTAGTGACATCAGATCACCCCCCCTCCCTCCTGACATTTCGTAAGAAAGTCAAGACTTGGCTTTTCGAGAAAGCATTCGCAGACGAACTTTAATCGAGATCAGGGATTACTATGACGACGAAACGGAAACCGATTTTAAGATTGTGGAGCTGAGATTTGTATTTTGTAGTTTTTATATGACTGTTTTTATCTTGTGATGTATTGTATATGGGCACTTGTTGCCGCTTGTTCACCGCCTCGAGCCGCCTTCGGCCTGAGAGAGGCAGTATAGAAGCATGGCAAATAAATAAATAAATTAAAATATGTTAACAAAAATTGTGGGTTGCTCCAAATTCTCCCTGAGAACCCGGAGCAAACTGGGACTTTGGGATTGTGTAAACATTTTGTCTGGTTTCAAGACACAAACTGCTGCAACTATTCACCCAACCATGGTCATGGCATAGTGGTGGACATTTCATGCCTGTGGTGATGTTAGTTTGAGCAATGAGGCCAACATCACTCAAGGTCACAAAGGACTGACACTAGCCATGTTGTGCATGCTGGCTACAACAATGATGACGATGGAAAGGTGATGGCAAGGGAGGTTCAGTGCCATTAGATGATTAGGATTCCCTCCCATCCAATGGAGTTGACGCCCTCTGTCAGCTCCAGCTTCCTATGCGGGGACATGAAGGAAGCCTCCCAGAAGGATAGTAAAACATCAAACATCCGGTCATCCCCTGGGCAATGTCCTTGCAGACGGCCAATTGTCTCACACCAGAAGTGCCTTGCAGTTTCTCAAGTCATTCTTGATATGAAAAAAAAAAACAAACAATCAAGGGGCTGCCAGTCAAAAACCACCCCAGGTTTTTGATCTTGCATCGACCACTCTGAAACAGCCCCAGATTAAATGGTAAGTGTGGAGCCGCCTCATGTTTTCACTACGTTCGATTCTTTTCAGACTCAGGACTGCAGCAGCAGCCAGTCCTCCTCTCCTCCAGCATGCATAAACCTATTAACCAATGAGCTCTCTTATTTTACTGTCAATCTTATCATCCACCTTTCACTATCATTGATCGGTGCCTCCATCAGTTCGCAACTCTGTGATGGACAGAGGAAGCAGGATAGGAGGGGGGATGAGAAGAGAGCAGGGCTGGGCATGCAGGATGGTGGGATGGCGGTAGCAACAGAAGGGAGTGGGAAGAGGCTGCTGGTAGCTGCTACTATGGCAATGGCTTTGGCAAATCCAGCAACATCACACAAGCCAGATCTAACTCCTCACCATTGATTGTAAACTTCAGTGATCATACATAAACATAACCTGGTCTCCTTTCACCTCGCCTGTCCCAGTGAGAGAGTCGGTGACAGATCAGGGAAGTGTATACTTATTTATTCATTTATTTTCCCCATCTGATAATCTTACATCCCCTCCTGCCCCAGTGGGAGACTCATGTAACAAAATGTAATAAAATAATAAATCATGTTAAAGCCCTCAGGCATTTAAAAGAAGTGCTTTCATTCTGAAAAGGGAGGAATGCCATGTGCTCCAACAGCACCAGCACTGTGGTAAGGTCTAATTATTTTGCTGGTGTGAATCTAGCATAAGAAGACAGTAAGTAGTAACTAGGTCAGAAATGATAAACCTTTTGTCCTCGAGAGGATTGGGCCTAAAATATGCTGCTGAACATGTGTGGAAAATAATAGCTTTAGGCCAAAACTAGGGTTAATTTAGAGCCTGATTTATGTATATCCATTAAATGCCAGTTATTAATGTTCAGAAGTTATAAGGTAGCACATTGAAATTCAATGGGATAGGCATTGGGAGGGGAAGAGTCAAAGATTTGCTGCTGCCAGCTAAATTTAGTAAAACAGAACAAACTTGCAGAGTCAACCAAATTATACAGTCCAATGACATTACACCATATCTTCCTACCAAACACTGTGATTGGAGTGTATTGGTGTAATTCTGGCTCCAGAGTAGAGGCTAGATGTGCCACCATACAAAAGCCAGCCACTTATTTACCCTGCCATGGCATTTGCCTTATACGGTGCAGTAGGAGATATACACTGTGTTTCCATCTCTTCCAGATTGGGGTGTTGTAGGCTTTTCGGGCTGAATGGCCATGTTCTAGAAGCATTCTCTCCTGACATTTCACCTGAATCTATGCCAGGCATCCTCAGAGGTTGTGAGGTCTGTTGGAAATTAGGAAAATTGGGTTTATATATCTGTGGAAAGTCCAGGGTGGAAGAAAGAACTCTTAACTGTTGGAGCTAGGTGTGAATGTTTCAACTGGCCGCCTTGATTAGCATTTGATGACCTGACAATTTTTAGGTGTGGCTTGTTACTGCCTGGGGGAATCCTTTGTTGAGATGTGATTAGCTGTTCCTGATTGTTTCTTGTCTGAAGTTCCTCTGTGTTTGAGTTTTGTTCTTTATCTACTGTTATAATTTTAGAGTTTTTTTAAAAAATACTGTTGGCCAACTCAAACCAATCTTCCAGACTGGTTTGAGTTGATCCTAGTCACGTCAGCCTGGACCAGTCCATGCCAGGTGTGAATCGATGTGATGAGATTCACTTTGGCCATGGTGTGAATGGATCCACATCAGCCTTGTTCATTTAATGGAATTCAAGATTTATCAGAACCATCATCATCATCATCATCCGTTTATCACTTGTTAATCGCCCTCCATTAAAATGCTCCAGGTGATTTACATAAAACAATAGCATTAAAAATACACAATACTGAATAGACTGCATTAAACATTAAAAGCTCTGCTAAAAAGCCAGGTCTTGAGTGCCTGAGCAAAGGGTCGCAAGTCACACATGGCCCTCAAGTGGGGAGGCAAGAAGTTCCACAAGACAGGGGCAGAGATGGACAAGGCCCTATGTCTTGTGCTCTCGAGACGTACTTCCCGGGGCCTGGAACATACAGTAAGTTTAGTTGGAGGAGTCATGGCGGCCACTGGCGGCGAAGAGGGGAGAGGCGGTCTCTGAGATATGCTGGCCCCTGACCATAAAGCGCCTTAAAGGTCAGAACCAACAACTTAAACAGGGCCTGGAATTCCGTTGGAAGCCAGTGCAAATGTAACAGAGTTGGACTTATGTGGCATCTCAAAGGTGTTTTTGCAAGTAGTCTGGCAGCCGCATTCTGAATAATGCGGATCCTCCAAGTAGTCGACATGGGAAGGCCAACATACAAGGCGTTAAAATAATCCAGTCTAGATGCAACCGTCGCATGGATGATTGTAGCCAAGGCTTCCTCTGAAAGGTAAGGTGCCAGCTGTCTCGCCTGCCGGAGATGGAAAAAGGCCTGCTTACTAACATTAGCGATCTGGGCCTCCATAGTCAACTGTGAATCCAGGACGACACCCAAGCTCTTAACAGTGGAAGATGGATGAAGGGGGGCACCATCGAAGTTGGGCAGGGAGGGCGCCACTCCAGGTGGGCGACCAGGCCGCAAAATCTCAGTCTTAGTAGGATTCACCTTCAGCCTACTGGCACGCACCCATCTTGATACAGCCTCAAGACATAAGGTGAAATTGTCTGGTATTGAGGTGACTCCAGGCTCCAGCCGTAAAAGCAGCTGGGTGTCATCTGCGTATTGGAACCAGTTACATAGCCCAAGACAAAATATTCAGAGAATTAAATCTTCCTTTCCCCCCGTGCACTAACTCAAACAAATATTGAACTTGGCTTTTATGCAGCAGCAGTAAGCTTGAATGAGGATGAAACCGTTAATGTTACTGTACTCACTAGAGCAGATACAAAGCCAAATTAGCCATTTTCATTTTATAGTGAATATCTATTAAAATTATATTCTCTCCCTGCCTCCCGTCCTTCTTGAGATGCAACCCACCCCAAATTAGTTTTTCATCTTAGGAAAGGCAAGTCAAATTATTTCATTTACATCTAGGAAAACTGCTGGTAACTTTGCTGGTTTTGCTGCCTATATGCTATAAATATTATTTTCTTTTTCTCCCCCTTTCTCAGTTGAACATGCATGGGCTACTTGATTCTCCCATCCCCAGGCTCTAGATCATAAGAATCATTGCAAAAGTGGCCAAAGGTCTTTAATATTCTTCACCAGTAGAGATCTCTTTGAACACTGCAATCGATTTTTCCTCCTCTTGGTGCATTAAAGTTTAGTCTTCCCACTATCCCTCCATGCCGGCATTTTCATGCTTGAACAGCCAAGAACACACACAATTTGCAAACATCAGAAACAATGTTATGTTTAACCAAATTGCATGATGTCAATTATTGCTTTAAAACAAGACTTGTGTGAATGCGTGTGTTATTTTGCAATGGGAAAATGAGCAGGAAAAGAGAAGAGACATATAATGATATCATTCCTATTAAACTGATATTATACACTTATATAATTAAAATTCTTGAACATTTATAAAAATGTCCAACATTTCTTTTGGCAGATGGCTCTAAATTCGTGGTACATTTGAATCTGAAGCTGGAGGAGTGGGTGGCAGGGGCTAGGACTGATGTATAGAAACAGAGAAAAAGTGTGTAGCAAATCTACAAAAAAAATCCTGCCAAATGTTCCTATCACCATCATACTTCAGTCATATTTTCTGGAATAACACATCTTTACTAATTCTCTTATTTACTAATCTGTGCTTAAGTCCGTTCAGCCGTTCACCTACCTGGGAAGCATCATCTCTTCAGACGTCAAGATTGATAAAGAGATAGATCACAAGTTAGCAAAGACATATAGTGCATTTGGAAGGCTTCACAAAAGAGTCTGGAGTAACAAACACCCGAGACAAAGCACCAAAATCAGTGTGTACAATGCTATCATACTGTCTATTCTCCTATATGGGTCTGAAACATGGGTCACCTATCGCCAACACCTACGACTCCTCGAACGCTTTCAGCAGCGCTGTCTTCGCACAATCCTAAATATACACTGGACCGACTAATTGACAAATGTTGCTGTCCTTGAGCAAGCAGGGATCACCAGCATTGAATCCATGCTATTGAGAACTCAGCGGCGCTGGGCAGGGCAAATCTCTAGGATGGAGGACCACCGCCTCCCAAAGATACTACTCTACGGTGAACTCGCCACGGGTCAGCGCAAGAGAGGCGCCCCAAAAAGAGATATAAGGACTCCCTGAAACAACATCTCAGGCTCGGCCAGATTGATCACCAAAAATGGTCCACCCTGGCCTCACATCGGGAGGCGTGGAGACGCACTATCCACAATGCTGCGGCCTCTTTTGAAAAAACACGCCAAACGGGTCTCGAAGAGAAACGACAACACAGAAAGACACTTGGAAACAACATCACCCAAGGAGACTTTCTGCTGTGCTTTCTGCAACCGGACTTGCCTATCTCAGATTGGCCTTTTTAGTCATCAACGCACTTGTAAAAAGCGTGGGATGAGTCCTTCCTAAAGAATCTTTGTTTGTGAAGTAATGCCGAGAACTTCAGTCATATTTTCTGGAATAACACATCTTTACTAATTCTCTTCTTATTTGTCTTAATTTTTAATAGAACAGTTTGTTACCTTGGTTTTAAATGGTAAAAGTACACTGGATGTTTACAGCATTCACAAGCAGTCTAGCTAATAACACAAAAAGGGGACAAGCATAAACAAACGAAGGGAAAGAAAAGATGAAAAATTAACAATAAACATTGCTCAAGTGGATGAAATGGTTCATGATCAAAGAACCCATATTTTGAAGTCTGTTTTCTTTTAAAGACTTTTAGTGGGAAGCTATTAATTCTCTTCTTATAGGAAGGAATAAGTAATTTTAGCAATTTTCTGCCTGCTGGTAGCGTGTCTTCTAAAACCATGCAGTTCTCAAAGCCAATTCACAATTTGTGGCTTATTCTGTGAAAAAAAAATCACATTTGATTGTTTTATCCAGAAAAGAACATTTTCTACACAGAAAATTTTCTACACATTTTCTCTGGAGAAGAAAATATTTCTGTGGGAAAACGTAATTTTGGGGCAATAAAATATGTTTTGTGACCGACATATCCACAAATCAATTTTGTGTAGAAGGTCTGAACCATACATTTTCTTAGATCCAGGATCTTGTTTATTTCCCGTATTTCTATCCCATCACTTCTCAACTCCCGAGGGGGGACTCGGGATGGCTTACAATGGGCCCCATTACAAGGCCACTGCATAACAATTACAATTTCTGGGAGTTGAAGTCCAAAACATCTGGAGGGCCGGCAATTGCCCAGGTCTGGAATAGAGCTTTTTAGGTCAAAACCAGCACTTTGAATTGGGCTCAGAGATTGACTGGCAGCCAAGTGGAGCTGACATAACAGTGGGGTGATATGCCCCCTGTATCTCACCGCAGTTAGTAATCTGCCGATCGTTGGACTATCTGAAGTTTCAAAACTGTCTTCAAAGGCAGCCCCACATAGAGTGTGTTGCAGTAATCTATTTGGGATGTAACCAGAGTGTGGACAATCGTGGCCAAGTCAGACTTCCCAAGGTACGGGCGCAGCTGGTGCACAAGTCTTAGTTGTGCAAAAGCTCCTCTGGCCACCTCCAAGACCTGGGGTTCCAGGCTCAGCGATGAATCCAGGATCACTCCCAAGCTGCGAACCTGTGTCTTCACGCGGAGCGTAACCCCATCCAACACAGGCTGTAACCCTATGCCCTGTTCGGTCTTTTGACTGACCAGGAGGACCTCCGTCTTGTTGTCACAGTAGGGTTTCTTGATACTAATAAAATTAAAATAAAATTTAATTTTTCAACCATGTTCTGAATATTTTTGAATATCCTTTCCATCTCTATGCTAGAAAAAGAAAATCTATACTACTGGTTTAATGAAGCAAATATTTATTTTTGTAGATAAAACAATTAGCTGCAATCTTGCACTGGTTGCATTCATTTTGCTGCCCATAATTGTACTCTTTGCTACCAAGATTGGGTATACTAGCAAAGTTGGAAGCTTCCTTCTATCATGTTAAGTCACCAAATTATGTTTGCCTACATGGATTATAGTGGCTCCTTCATATGTCAGGCAAGAATCTCTCCAGCACCATCTAAGACTGAAGAGATACATTCTGCATTCAAAGCATATGCTCAAGCAGTCAGCTATATTTTTTTCTCAAACTGAGTAATGGCCAAAATTATTTTCACAAGGCCTTGGAAATCTATATATTAAGTGTGATCAATTCAGCTAGGGTGACTGTTGTCTGTCCAGCTATGTGAAATAGCATTAAGGAAACTACGCATCTCAGATCCTTCCCACAGACCCCAAATAAATGTAGAATAAAACAAAATGGAAAATAAATTAACCAACAACAAAACTGGAAGTGATGTGAAGTTACTTCCTAGTCATGAAGCTGCTAATGCCACTGCCCAGAATAGCATAATTCCAAACACAGTAGATAGTGGCAGATAATGGAGAGCACTAACAAAAACCAGTAAGTGGAAAAAACATGCCTCCAAGTTCTCTATACATTATCTTTTTTTTTATTTTGCAGGAAGCCCAATATGTTTCAGCCTATTCATGACATGGAGCCTGGTTCTCCATTTTCTTTTCAATCTAGTAAATGGAATACAATTTTCAGCTCCAGAAATGTCTGCTGCTAGATTACATAATAGTATGTCTAGGCTTTAAGCAAAGGGGGGAAATAAGAACATATCATGATGTTTTATAGAGATGTTATTATGTGATTATGTCTTGTCCTTTAGATTTTTAATTTTAAATTTCTATTTGTTTTTTTTATGGAACCCCTGATGAAGTAAATTGAAATATAGACTTAAATTATCTGGATTTTTTTTAAAAAAATAAAAAAGTTGAGCACTTGGAGAAACAGGTCTCTCATGAGAAGTAGATCTTGCTTCTGAATAGCCCATTTCTCCAGTACCTTCCTTCTTGTATGGCTGCTGTGCCCATAAACCTTTCTTTTCTGAGACTGTCAGCTTCACCAACGGGTTTACACTGATGTGGTGCATCCACAGGATTCCGACCTACGAGACCTGACCAGCATCAGCATGACTGAATTATCCATTGGATTGGAGGGGGGAGGGGAGGAATTGTTGTTCTGCCTTTGGCAAAATGCAAAATGAAATACACATCCAGGAATTGTCATGCACAAATTCTCAGGGTGGTCCCCCCAAATTCTCAGGGTGGTCTGCGAGAAGGCCTTACTGGTGCATTATTTAAACTGTCATGTTTATTCATATCATGATCTGATCACCATGCTTAATATATCCCATATTCATGGTGGTATTGGGATAACAATACAAAAGATTTGGTAGGGTAGACCCCCTCCCACTCAGACTCAGCCCCTCCCGAATCAAAATCCTGGCTATGACACTGATGCAGCATACCACTCCATGAAAAGGGTAGGCCTTCTCTCTGGTGTTTGTACAAAGAGCTGTGACTACTGAACGCAGAACCACATTCAAATATTTAGTCTCTTATGTACACTGATAGTTTTAAGGCCACCAACTGATCCCAATTATGGGACGGCATTGATAGTATGTTTCAGTTCTACATTTCCTTGATGTCAAGAAATATACTGGTTGTGCCCTCTGATAGGGGAAAGGATCTCTGTACTTCTCTCTGGTCAGTGACAAGTCACTTTCTCTAATTTGCTTGGGGCATTTCCAAAAAAGGGGAGAAAATAATAAACACTGCCCCATTCTACACCGACATTTTTAATTATCAGTGTGTGTCTACCAGACTAGTAATCACATTTAATCTTTTGTCAATGAAAACCATTTGTGAAGCACCAAGGATGAAGAACATGACACCCTCTGGATTGTAACTCCAGTCTTCCCTCCCTATTGGATATGTTGATCAGGTCTGATGGTAACAGCGGTCCTACATCTGGAGGGTTATACATTCTCTACCTCTTTTCTATAGTTGTCAACGGCCTGTAAAATTACACCAGCATGCTCTTCTTATAGGGCTGTGTTTTATAAAATACAGTAAGTCTGCCAGAGTTATGGCAGATATGTTCTAAGAGGTTGCATGGATGTACAAAACTGTGGCTAATAGTAAACCTTGTTGAATAAATAACTTCTTGTGAAAGCATACCATAACGTTGTACTAGCAAGCCTGTTTTCTTGGATAGATTTGTTGACAAGGTTTCTCTTTGCTTTTCTCCGAGGGCCCTTCCACACAGCCCTATATTCCAGAATATCAAGGCAGAAAATCCCACAATATCTGGTTTGAACTGGGTTATCTGAGTCCATGCTCAGATAATGAAGGTTTTCTTGCTTTGATATCCTGGGATATAGGGCTATGTGGTTGAAAGAACATGATTTGCCCAAGATCACCCAGTGGGTTTTTGTGTCTGAGCGGGAATTTAAAGCCTGGTTTCCAGATCTGTAGCCCAATGCTCAAATCGTTACACTACATTTGGCTTCCATCTATCCAGGCATGTAGCCCGGGGGGGGGGCTTGAGGGGCTTCAGCCCCCCAATTCTCAGGGTGGTCCGCGAGAAGGCCTTACTGGTACATTATTTAAACTGTTATATTTATTCATATCATGATCTGATCACCATGCTCAATATATCCCATATGCATGGGGGTATTGGGATAATGATACAAAAGGTTTGCTAGGGTAGACTCTCTCTCACTCAGACTCAGCCCCTCCCGAATCAAAATCCTGGCTACGGCCCTGCATCTATCTGTTACATAGTAGCACATCAAGTTTCTGACAACATTCTAGTCAAATATAGATACTTATTTGTTCATCTTATAAAAATAATCTCCATAATTGATTGATATTTTCCTTGCGTTATGCCACTCTGACTTTCCTAGGGAGTTTAGAATATCTCTCTTACAAGTTTAACCCCGTGGGTTTCATAAAGTTTCATTTGGCAATGAATACTCTGAGCTGTTTTTGCCAGTTTTCCCCTCTTAAATATAGCTTACAGCATCTGGCATTCATTGGCAGTCTCCCATTCAAGTACTAACCAGGCCTGACCCTGCATAGATTCATGTATCAAATGAGATTTGGTGCCTCCAGGGTATTTAGGCATGTGGTGTGTACCTCCAAAATCTGGGAAGTTATGTAACAAAATATTATTTCTCGCTCTTTAAAATTACTTTCCATTGATTGGATTCAGTTCTATATTTTTGTTACTGCACATAAAGCCTAGAAAGTGTTCCATCAGATCTGAAGTTCAGCGGTCATGACTTATGAGCAAGCTAAGCTGCTCAAAAAACAGCCACAAGCAGCAGGAAAGCCCTTAAACCTTTATCAAATAAGATTCTCTAGCTAAAATAAATGTATAGCAGGATGACAACATAGTTCATTTTCCCAATTCAGTGAATACGTGTCTTTTGTCACAAAACAGTATAAAAGTTTCTAAATTTAAATTAAGAAATCTCAAAACAAAATAGAAAAAGAATTCTAATAGATTTTGTTTTTCCTTAAACAATGGCTTTAAACAAAACAACTACCTTTCCAGTATATCAGATATTATCCTTTAGAACCGTGATTTTCAACCAGTGTGCCGCGGAATACTAGTGTGCCGTGAGAGATCATCAGGTGTGCCGTGGGGAATTATTTTCAAACTTCATTTATATATAAACTATAAGGCATATCTGTCCCTTTAAGAAATGGAACCATAGCACTCTCACGTCACCTAAGGAGTGACGCGAGAGTGCTATGGTCACGCCATCTTGGATTCGCTCAGACGCGGCTAAGTAAACAAAGTTACTGCAGCTGCGCATCAAGGGACAGTGGCAATTTGGGATCACAGCAAGACAAGTAAGTGACAGTGATGGAGAAGTTTTTGAGAAGGGAAAATGCAAATGCCGAACAGGGCCTTGGACAAAATTATGACACAGATGAAGGCTCTAATATGAGTGATGGACAAAAGAAAAAAGAAAAGACAGTGAGTCCAGGTTTCACACTAAGTGAGTGTATAAATACATTTCAAAACATATTAACTATATGTATTACTGTGTTAGAGTGTCATTTTGTGTCATTTAGGTTGGTGGTGTGCCCCAGAATTTTGTAAATGTAAAAAATGTGCCGCGGCTCAAAAAAGGTTGAAAATCACTGCTTTAGAACATATATGGCCTCCTGGTGAGCTACTGACTATTTCTGTGCTTCAGATTGATTTTTGTCTTGACCTAGAGGCTCTGCTGAAATGAATTAATATTTGATAAGAGCACGTGTTTGGAGATTCACTTGTTAGGGTTTTTTAAAAAAGTAATCCATTCGGCATTTCATATAAATATTTCTTTGTTCCCATCTCACTTATATTTTACATTTAAAACATATCACTGTCGATTTGCTTCCAAAGTCCTACCAGTAGGGTTAATTGGCTTTTTAATCTGTCCCTCAAGAGAAAGTCATGTCATCCAAGTTGTGAATATATTGTGATGCCTTTATAGTGTGAGGTGAGGTGAAATTCAATGCAGAGCTCAAGCAGACACATTTGATATTTCTAGTTTCTAAAGGAGTTTCTAAATAATAGTGTAGCCTGATAGAATTGGGAATTAGTCTGCCTGCACCCTTCAACAGCAACAAGTATTCTCTCCAAGGGATGATGAATGTGCACTTCTATTCAAACTGTAACAGATGTCACTTTAACCATATAATTTCAGGTTAAATGGTTGGATCCAGACTTGGTCATGCTGAAATCAATGGGTAATGTTAGACCTCAATAACAAGGATTTTAATAGGATTATTGTAATAAGTTTGGTTCCAGTGCCAGAAGGTATAGAAAACACTGTTGGAAAAAAAATCCAGACTAAACAGATGCAACTGCTCTATTTTGAAATTATTTAAAAGACTCTTTAAAATAATATTTTATTTTATTTTATTTTAAATCTCTGTATTGTATTGTGTTAGCCATTAGGACTAATAGGTTGGGGGCTATATATACATACTTTAAATTAATAAAAGATAGGTGAAGATCCCAAAATATCTCCAATACTGAGTCCCATTTTATTTCAGAGAGATATTCTCTAGAGATTTCGGCCCTTTATACACTGCCATAAAATCCAGATTATCTCATTTGGACTGGATTATATGACAGTGTAAATTTATATAATCCAATTCAAATCAGATAATGTGGATTATCTTTTTGATAATCTGTCTTTGTGAAGCTGCTCTAATTCTCCTTTGGGATTGAGAATGGTGGGGTATAATTACCAGAAATAAATAAATAAATAACAAGGATTGCTGCAGTTGACAATATATAATCTTAATTATTTGCCTAATTTTTCAAGCATCTGCTTATCATCTTACATTTTTTCAAAGTCCGAAAAACTGGATCAATTAGGTCAAATAAACAATTTTTGCTGTTGTTGAGTAGATATTAATTTATTTATTTCCAGCATTTATAACCCACCCTTCTTACCCCCAAGGTGGGGGGGAGTGGCTCACAACCAGCTCCCATTAGATGCTAACAACAGTAGTAATAAAATCACATCTAAACATTAGTTAGAACAGCAAAATTAAAGCATCCATTTGAAAAAAAACAAATGCAAATACAGAGTCATAATTCGAGGTCTGTCCATTGTCAGACACATGAGTCATTTCCAATTATTATTGCTGCGTCTGCTGCTCGAATGTCTGGTCCCTTAACCAAGATTTAAGTTTCTTCCTAAAGGATAGAAGAGAGGGGGCTGACCTGATTTCATTAGGGAGGTAGAGGGGATAGATAGATAGGATAGACCAGGCATGGGCAAAGTTCCATAGCATTGATCCCTGGTGGTGAAAGAAGTTCCGACTGTATTCATTCAACAGTGTCGACAGGGCCGTAGCCAGGATTTTGATTAGGGGAGGGCTGAGTTTGATTCGGGAGGGGCTGAGTCTGAGTAAGAGGGGGACTACCATACCAAACCTTTTGTATTGTTATCCCAATAACCCCATGAATGTGGGATATAATGAGCATGGTGATCAGATCATGATATGAATAAACATAACAGTTTTATACAATGTACCAGTAAGGCCTTCTCATGGACCACCCTGAGAATTTGGGGGCTGAAGCCCCCTAAGCCCCCCCCCCCCAGCTACATACCTGAGTGTCGACCAGACGTGGGAAAACTTCGGACCTCCAGGTGTTTTGGATTTCTACTCCCACAATTCCTAACAGCGGATATGTTGTTAGGAATTGTGGGAGTTGGAGTCCAAAACACATGAACAGCCGAAGTTTGTCCATGCCTGGGATAGATGGATAGACAGCTATTCTTGCCCACCTCCACTCTCTCTGTGGGCATTCATTTACTACCTTTGCTGTGGAGGAAAACAGTAGGCAACAGCTAACACCTGAATAGCACAGCAGGTGTGAAAGTGTATAATTTTAGATTTAAAGGAGGCTTGTTCCAAATATCACATTGCTGTTCCATGTGGGCACTATAATTCCAGGATAATTCATTTTCCTTTTAAAAGTATAATTAGGCTCTTTCACCAGTTTAGACTCCAAAATATGATGCATTAGTGGGGCAAGAGCAAGTTACAGTGCGCTTCTATAGTTCCATTTCACTATTTTAAAAAACCCACTCTCCAATTACCTTCCTGTTATCAGTATTACATTTTTGATATATATACATTATCCATGAAGGTTTTTTTTTCAGTCAAAGCTTTGTAGATAGATCACTGTTTGCTGGTAATGTCACATGAATCACCGCTTTCTCTGTTTTCCAGCGCAAACATTCGCACAAGATATGCACGATGTACTTTTCCCTCTGCGGATTTTAAGAATGGACCGTCGAATTTACATTCCATTTTATTCTATATATTATTCTCTTTCCCAGTAGACATTTCCATTCCCTCCTCAAATAGTAATTGTTTTACATTTTAATGACTTCCATAGGGCTGATTTAGCCTTCAGGGTAAAACAAAACATTCTGTAATCTTTTTCTCTATCTCAGTGAAAAGATAGCTAAAATTACCAGCAGAGAACATGAATCAGCATCTTTTTAATACCAAAGGAAATGCAGCTAAAATATTTCAACATTATTAGATCACCGCTTCCACAATGTGCATTACGTGCTTTTTAGATCTAGGGAAACACTGAGAAATAAATTAATATGGAAGGAAATAAAAAGAAACATTGGCTGACAATTAGTTTTGGGACCAGACGTAGCAAACAAAATGTAGAAATGGTTTTTGCATGAAATGTATTCCTACTGAAATATTGTTTTCTTTCGAAAGCCCAGTATGGACCCTCCCTTTCTCTCTCCCTCTCTCTCTCTTTCTCTCTCTAATGGCACGAAATATCTGAAATAGCGGAGAGTCATTTCGATCTCATGGGAAGACATTATACAACGTTGCATGGGAAAAGCCTCCAGAATTAGTTCTTACTTCCCATATAGGAGTGTTCCCCGCTATACATTTTTAAAGCAGTTTGACTAGCCTTGTTCTCCACTTTTAAACTGTGGGGAAAATAGGTTTTCTTGTGGAGAAAATTTGGCTGCTGGATTGTGCCCACTTACTGGTAGTCAGCTGCATTGTTCCCTTTTTGAAATTTGACTTGTCTATTGTGGAATCGTGCCATAGCTCCACAACCTCATTCCAGGGCTCTGTAGTTAAATTAGAAGAGCAATTTATGATTAACATATATGTTTGCATTTTATTTGAACATGAGCTTATAATCAAAGTTTTGCACAGAGAGTTTAAGCTACTATCTATATTCATTCTCCCCCTCTCTTTGTGCGTGTGTAATTCCATGCCCACCCACATAGTCTCCTTTAATTGGTTTTTCTAACAACTCAATTCCTGATGCACAAAGCAATTTCCTTGCTCAGCTCTCAGCCTCCATGACCTTTCCCCCATTTTATCTCCTTTCATATTCCAATATATACCTTTCCCTGACCTTTGCTGTTACTGTTAGACAGTCGAAACACCTCCCTAAACGGATTCTGCTCCGTCTCCTTTTATCACGTTTAATAATCAAATTTCCCAATACACCAACACAAAGAGGTGTCCTCTAACTCGGTTGTCCCATTCAGTCTCCAGCCCAAAGCTCTCTTTTCCAATGAAATCTTTCAATAGAATGCTCTGACCACAGAGAGTCAACCCGAGGTCTTCTCTGAGGGCCCTTCCACACAGCCATATAATCTCAAAGATCAAGTGAGAAAATTTATTTATTTATTTATTTATTCGTATTTGTTTGCCGCCCCTCCCAATGGCTCGGGGCGGCTTACAACATATTCATAAAACAGTCAGGCATAGCTAAACAGATTAAAAACCACAATTAAAACAACAGATTAAAATATCACAATAGGCCGCACATTACAAAACATTGCGGCAGCAAAAGATAGTGCAAGATGCCAATACCCAAAGGAAGACTGCAATTCAACCGACACCGAAAGCCTGCTGAAATAACAAGGTCTTGCAGGCTTTCCTGAATGGAAAGAGGCTCTGGATAGTACGAACGTCGGCGGGCAACGCGTTCCATAATACAGGAGCCACGATCGAGAAGGCCCGATGACGGGTTGCAGTCAGGCGATATATCTTGGGGCTAGGAATTACCAGGAGGTTTTGCTCTTCAGAGCGCAGAGATCTGGTGGGATAATACGGGATGAGGCGGTCCCGCAGGTCAGGAAGGCCAATGTACAGAGAGTTGCAGTAGTCTAGCCTCGAGATGACCATAGCTTGGACCACTGTGGCCAGGTCATGTCGGGACAGGTAGGGGGCCAGCTTCCTCGCCTGGCGAAGATGGAAAAACGCCACTCTGCCGGTGGAGACAAGAGCCTCCATCAACAACAGAGGGTCCAAAGTCACCCCAAGGCTCTTAATGGATGATGACGGACATAGTGTCATGCCGTCCAGGGTTGGAAGCTGAACATCCCCATCGCCCAGACGACCAAGCCACAGGATCTCAGTCTTTGCCGGATTCACCTTCAGCCTACTGGCTTGCAGCCATCCAGTAACGACCTCAAGGCAACGATGGAAATTATTGGGTACAGATTCGGTCCGGCCACAATCCCACAATATCTGCTTTGAACTGGGTTATCTGAGTCCACAGTGCCGTATATTCCAGTTCAAAGTATAAAATGTGGGGTTTTATTCAGCTGTGTGGAAGGGGCCAGAGATGTTGGAAGATGCGTGATTCAGGTTGATGCAATTTCTATCCCCAAAGCATGTAGTAGGAAATAAGGGCAGATCCAATAAGCATTTTATCCCAGGGGCAACCATGTTTAAAAATGCAGATGTTTCAGGGAGGCTGTCTACAACCACCCCAGAAAGCATTTGCTTTCTGGGGTGGGTGAGTGTCCAGACATTCTCTTGAGACTAGCCCTCCCCCCAAATGTCCAGACCCCTTAGAAAAGTAATGGAAACTCTGCTTCCCGGATTTGAACCGCTGACCTTTTGGTCAGCAAGTTCAGCAGCTCAGCGGTTTCACCTGCTGTGCCACCAAGGGCTCCAATGAAGATTATATTTGGATATAATTACAGTAAATACTCCTATCTATAGCCTCGATACCCACACTTACTAAAGATCCAAAAATATTCTTTCCAGACATGTTTGTAAATAGCTGTAGGTCTTCTAGTGTGAGTCTATGCTATCCTTTCAAGCATATCATATAAAAATATTGCAGAGCCTGGAAAAGCCCCAGGCAAAAGTGTTTGTGGACATTTCTTGTCCCTCCAGTGCTATTTAGTGGAATGCTTTCAACCTAAGTATAGTTAAAATATATGGTTCATGACTATCCACAATTTCAAGCATCCACAGAGGATCTTGGAATGCATCCCTCATGGATATGGGGGCTACTCTCATGACAGAGTTTAGTCACTGGGGCCCTTTCCATACAGCTGAATAGAATCCAACATTATCTACTTTGAACTGGAATATATGGCAAAGTGGACTCAGGGTGGATCCTGACAGCTCTTTATCCCACAAGCATCAGTGTTAAAAAAAACTGCGGATGTTTGTGGGAGTCTGTCTACATTCACCTCAGAAAGCACGCACTTTCTGGTGTGTGTGTCCAGGCGTCCTGCCGGGACTGAGAAGGTGTGGAATAAATACACAATCTAATTAATTCGGCACAAACCAGGGTTTTTCTGGTTCGTGCAGAATTAATTGCGGGCTGGACAGAATGTCGTCTGGACAGCCCTCTTTTTATTGTGGAAATTTCCACAATAAAGGGCTACCTGGACGGGCCCTCAGATAACCCAGGTGAAAACAGATATTATGGGATTGTCTGCCTTGATATTCTGGGTTATATGGCTGTGTGGAATGCCTCTGGGTGGCACTTGGTGGAGAGAGGTGTTTCTTGATAGTGTTTGTTTGATTATGAAGAATTTACCCCTTTTCTTTTTCTTTTTCCTTCATTCCTTTCCTCCTTTTTTTCTTCAACCTCCCTTCCTTCTCCTTTTCTCTTCCCTTCTTTTTCTCTTTGGCTGGATCTACACTTTATCCCAGAATCGGATCCCAGGTTATCTTCTTATCCCAGATTATCTGGCAGTGTTGACTCATATAATCCAATTCAAAGCAGATAATCTGGGATCCGATCCTGGGATATAGGGCAATGTAGATCTCGCCTTTCTTCCTTCCCCCCTTTTCAGGCTCTAAGGCCCCTTCCACACTGCTTTATATCTCAGGATCTGATCCCAGATTATCTGCTTTAAACAGGATTATCTGAGTCCCCACTTCCAGATAACCTGGGACAAACAGATAATCTGGGATCAGATCCTGGGATATAGGGGTAGTGTGGAAGGAACCTAAGAAGGCCTGCCTCACAATGTCTCTATGGCAACATGGTTCTCTTTGTGGGTCTTTCCTTCCTTCCTCCCTTCTCCTCATAAATATGCTACCTTTATTTCATAGTGACATCACAGAGGGCCACTTCACTTAGCAACAGCCAATCCAGTAACATAACAGGTGGTCACTTCAGCTTACCGCCACCTTCATGGTGCAAATGGACAGACATACTTTGACTTTTATAGCGAGAGATTTACCAAAATATTAGATTTCATATTTTCTATAGAAAGAAGTTGACAGTAAAGAGATTGGGCTATGGAAAAAAACTAAAATAGCAGATTACTCCAGTCATGTGCATTATTTTGAGTGCGTATGTCTCAAACGTGTGGACTCGAATCACTGAATTCATTAATCATGTTGCAGCAATTGAGAAGGGGGGAAGTGTTTGACCTTTCTAAGTCTTCACAGCTATATAGCAGGGCATAACAATAGGGTAGTCTGTGCTAGCAAGCGACTATCATACTATCAATGCAGATTCACAAATTTCTTCATAGTCAGGAAGACGTAACCTCATTTTTAAAAAAACTGAATGGGGAAGAAAGTGAAACTAACATTTTTGTTTTCACTTTTGTTTCAGAGATATAATAATTAAGTGTTTGTCTACCATCCTGACTGGTGTATTTTCCAAGCAGCCTATGATTTGGTATTGGAAATCTGGATGCGCAGGATGTGCAGGTGTCTGCAGTGGCCAGGAGGGCTTTCGCACAATTAAAACTCATGCGCCAACTGCGACCATACCTCATGAAGTCTGACTTGACCATGGTGGTCCACGCCTTAGTTACCTCTAGACTGGACTACTGTAATGCACTCTACATGGGGCTACCCTTGAAGACAGCCCGGAAACTCCAACTGGTTGAACGTTCAGAAGCCACATTAATAACTGGAGTGAATTACAGGGAGCGGTCAAACCCCCTGTTTAAAGAGCTCCTTTGGCTGCCGTTTATTTTCTGGTCCCAATTCAAGGTGCAGGTCATCACTTATAAAGCCCTAAGTGGTTTGGGACCTGCCTACCTTCGTGACCATATCTCCTTCCATAAATCTGCTCGATCTCTTCATTCCTCGAGGGAGGACCTCCTTTTGCCCCTCCCATTATCACAGGCCTGACTGATAGGAACAAGGGAGAGAGCCTTCTCTTCGGTGCCCCCCCCCGACTTTGGAACTCATTGCCTGTTGAGATTAGGCAAGCCCCCCACCTGAAAACTTTCAAGAAGAACCTCAAAACTTGGCTTTCCATTGCGCTTTTGGAGAGTGATCTTCCCTCCCCCCAATAATGTTTGTCCCCACACTGAACTGCCTCTGCCCATATGACGGCCAGTCTCCTCTACTTCGTTGCCTATGAGTTTCTCCCCTTTTAAATATTTCTGTTTTATGTCTATCTCATGCAGAGATTTTATCATTGTATTCTTACACACCTGGCCTGCCCTTTATTATTGTGTTTGACTTTCTATTGTATTATCATGCATTGTTTATTGTATATTATGCCTTATTTATTAGGGGTGGTTGATCCATTAAAATTTTGATTCTAGACTCATTGGGGGGAGATTTCCCTTGCTGGGTCATTATAGAAATTATTCCAAAAAAATTTAACTAAACTTCGTAATTAAAATGTAATTACTAACGAATTTTCATATTTATTGATTAGGCCAGCTGGGAGGCTAGAATGGAGGGCTTGCTTTCCACTCCTCTCTCCCTCTCCCCCCCCCCCCCAGCTCAGAAGCATCGGGCATTATATTTAAGGCACAATGCCTTTCAGCTGGGGGGGGGGGCAGGGAGGGAAGAGTAGATGGCAAGCCATCCCCATCCCGGGTTAAATCCCGATTGCCTCTGAACCTCAGAGGCATACCGGGTTATATTTAATCCGGCAGGCCTTTGAGATGGGGGGGGGGATGGAGGAGTGAGATGGCTTGTAGCCTCTCGCCAGCCGAGACCCAAACGGGGGTTATTTTTAACCCATGTTTTGGTGTCATCTGGCAAGAGGAGATGCTGCCTTCCACTCCCCTCTCGCCAGCTGACGACCAAAAGTGGAAACGACCTAGTAACGCCCTTTACGTAAAATGGTTTTGATTTAGAAAGGTCACTTCCGGGTTGGATGCCGAGGGTCAATATAGGGTCGAATTAATTTCAAATACGAAATTAAACCGATTTCAAAGTATTTTAAACCGGAGATATCCACCCCTATTATTTATTCTGTTTTGCGTTATGCTTTTGGTTTTATTTTATTGTAATGCACGACCTCATGTAAACCACCCCAAGTCCTCATTGGGGAGATGATGGCAGGGTAGAAATAAAGATTATAATTATTTTTATTTTTATTATTATTATTGGAAACTGAAGCTTAAACCAACAGGTTTTGAAGAAAATGGCACCATTCCTCATAACAAAAGCCTTCAGCTCTTTATAGTTCAGCAATGTGGCCTGAAATGGAACAATTTCCTTGCTTTCATCCAATCATAAATCTTCACCAAGGGGAAGAAATAGTTGGAGCAGGTTTATACCTTTTTGCTGTAGGGAGAGAAGGCCAAATGGTCTATAAACCCATTAGTTCTTCCGAAAAGGACTGCAACCCTGACTATAAGACTGTCCAACTTTGCTCCCCATTTTTCCTTCTGAGGAATAGAGATTTATTTGACACAATCTGGAGAAACTAAGGCGTGAATACAGTGAGTTTGATCATTAAAACAAAGGAATAACAACATAACATATTGGCGCTTGGAATTATAGATAAAGCATAGAGCTGAAAGAATGTAGTGAACAGAGAAATTAGCTTTTCTCAATGCCATGGAAATGGCAGGGGTTCAAAGATAGGAATTAACTGGTTAAAATCAATTACCTTCTCAATCAAATTGGATTTTTTCTAATGAAAGGATCAATCCAATCAAATTAGTTTTTTTAACACAAGTGATTGACTTAAGAAGAAATTTTGGCATTAATTTAGTTCCAGAATTAAGATACTAATTAAGCTATTAATTAAATGACAGAAAATGCCAAAAGCCAACTAATTTTACAACTCCCATCTGATTCTTTACACAAAGTCAATTTCTTCTGAATTTTTGCAAAACTCCGCTTTTTGTTCATCGTAAAGATTGGAGAATTAAATTGTGTAGGTCACAAGATCCAAACCATTTATTTTATTTTCCAATCAACTAAATCTGTGATTCTTTAGTTAATTCTAATTTAATTTAGTTAAAAGTTACCAAGTAGCATGGACATTCTGGAAGATGATGTCCTCTATATTTGATATCACATACAGGTGCCTCATCTGTCACAGGAATTTAAATTTTGAAAGCATTTACCCTGAGGCTTTTTGGGGTGTCTATATGGGAACAAATAAGCAAATGAAAAGGTGAAGGTGATGAGATGAGACTATAAGGGAGAAAAAATGGAAAGGAAGAAAAAGATTTTTGGTGGTGTGGAAGAGAAATCATGCACTATTTTTCTTTCTATCCAGAACTCCAAATGGAGACAAAGGTAGAGTATGAAAGAAAAGCATAGAGGGCATCTTCATTATAATAAGACATTTAGTGCAAATATTCAATTCAAATTTAAGTTACATTTAAACATAAATATTTAATTCCTCTTTTAAGAAAAAATGTAATTTAAATGATATTTTGCTTAAAAATAATTAATTTTATATATTAACTATTTTCTATTTTTGTAGAGCATTTTAGGTGGTTCACAATACAAAACAAGTGATGCAGCACAATTGAAAGTTACTTTTAAAAGGTTACTTCTACTCCCTAAAAATGCTAGAATCAGTTCCGACAGTCAGTTTAAATGGGAAATGGGGGAATCACTCTTCAAACTTCTGCAGAAGTACTATAAAAAGAAATCTCAGAAATGACAGATCATCATATTTAAAAGGTCCATCCTTTCCGTCTGCATACACAACACGTTGAAAGATTAGTCTAATGTAAAGGGCAAGAGGTAGTCCAGGTAGAGAAGCACAGTGTTGAAAAGGTTAAAAATACAAGATTTTGCTATCATGCGTTGCATTTGGTGCGAAACATTTGGGGAACATGGGCATGAGAATGATTTGAGTTGTAGTTCAAAGAAGTAACTTTTCCATGCTCTGGAAATAAGTGACCATAGCAATGCATAACTAAGTTCTATATTTTGTAAAGATGCTGAATTTCCTTATTTTGGAGATCACTATTAATTTCAAAATATTTTGAGGAGCTAATAAAATTATAATTTCAAAGCGGAGCTACAAAAACTTCTAGAACCCTTTCTTCAAATCTGCAAAATCTCAAGGGATATCCTATACTGTCTTGGATGCAGTAATTCAGGGCTGTCCAACTTCTACCGACCCAGGGGCCTGATTTCCGGTCACTGATGACCTGGGGGGCCGAAGGGTCTGTCCCCACCCCCGGCTCCGCCCCCTCCCTGGCTCCGCCCCCTCCACTTGGCACGAATACTACATATGCCCAAATGTGAACACTGATGGAGTTTGGGGAAAACAGACCTTGACATTTGGGAATTGTAGTTGCTGGGATTTGTAGTTCGCCTACAATCAAAGAGCATTCTAAACCCCAGCCATGATGGCATTAACCAATTTTGGCACACAGAACTCCAATGAATAACAGGATATACTGGATGGCTATAATGATGCATGCATCTGACCAAACTTGGCATGAATACTCAATATACCCAAATATGAACACAGATGGAATTTGGGGAAAATAGGCCTTGACATTTGGGAGTTACAGTTTCTGGGATTTATAGTTAACACACAAACAAAGAGCATCCTGAACTCTTGCAGCAATGGAATTGAACCAAACTTGACATATTGAACTCTCATTACCAACAGAAAGTACTGAAAGGGTTTGCTTGGGAATTTACCTTGAGTTTGGAAGTTGTAGTTCACCGACACCCAGAGAGCGCTGTGGACTCAAACAATGTTGGATCAGGACCAAACTTGGCATAAAACTTGGAAGGACGAAAGGGTGGATGGGTGGGTGGGGGTGGGTGGAAGGAAGGAAGGAAGGAAAGAGAGGAGGGAAGGAGGGAGGAAGGACGAAAGGGTGGATGGGTGGGTGGAAGGAAGAAAAGAGGAAAGAGTGGAAGGAAAGGAAAGGAGGAAGGAGGGAGGAGAAAGAGAGGGAAGGAGGGGGAGAGGGAAGGAGGAAAGAAAGAAGGATGAAAGGGAAGGAGGGAGGGAGAAGGAAGAAGGGTAGGGAGGGAGGAGGATGAGAAGGAGGAAGGAAAGAGAAGGGAGGAAGCCGGTGCACTGAGGGGAGAGGCGGGACAGAGGCAGGCCAAAGCAGGAGGAAGGGACTCGCGTCTCTTCCTCCTGCTTTGGCCTGCCTCCTGCCTCTCCCCCCGCGCTCCTGATTGGAGCGCTGAGGGAGAGGCGGGACGGAGGCAGGCCAAAGCAGAAGGGACTCGCGTCTCTTCCTCCTGCTTTAGCCCGCCTCCTGCCTCTCCCCGGCGCTCCTGATTGAGCGCTGAGGGGAGAGGTGGGACGGAGGCAGGCCAAAGAGAGGGACTCGCGTCTCTTCCTCCTGCTTTGGCCCGCCTCCTGCCTCTCCTCCCGGCGCTCCTGATTGGAGCGCTGAGGGGAGAGGCGGGACGGAGGCAGGCCAAAGCAGAAGGGACTCGCGTCTCTTCCTCCTGCTTTGGCCCGCCTCCTGCCTCTCCTCCTGGCGCTCCTGATTGGAGCGCTGAGGGGAGAGGCGGGACGGAGGCAGGCCAAAGCAGAAGGGACTCGCGTCTCTTCCTCCTGCTTTAGCCCGCCTCCTGCCTCTCTTCCCAGAACCCGGAAGTGGGTATTTTTTAATTTTTTTAAAAAAATTATTTTATTAAAACAAGTTAGGGGGCCGGAGGGAAGGGGCTCGGGGGCCGTGTATGGCCCCAGGGCCGCCAGTTGGACAGCCCTGCATTAATTCATAAGCAAGATCCACAGAGAAGGGGTTTGTATTTGTGTTGTATGGGATACAAAATCATAGCTAGATACTATAAAAATACATTATGAACCGAAAAAAATTGGACTTCTGAAAAGAGTGGGAGAATAAACATTTGTTTAGAGGTATAGGTCTGCATTGATGCAGCCATTGTTTTAAGACATGGCATCAAAACACACAGTGCAAAAAATGTCCACTTCTTATTATTGCAACAATGAAAATTGTGGTGGAAAGGGTGAAAATACATGACTATCCATGAACTGATTTTATATTGGGTAACAGTGGTCCTGGTCTGTAAGAAAAAATGAAAAATCTATTTCTGTAAATTATAAAAAGCTTAATTAAGCTAGTCAATTTTTAAAGTGGGCTTCTATACTAGAAGGTAACAGGATCTGAAGTTAAGTCAAGTGGTCTTTGTCCATAGTACAGGCAAACCAAAATGCTAAAATGACTGAATTTAACATAGCCTTTCAGCTATTT
Organism: Anolis apletophallus; assembly: GCA_030556195.1. Taxonomy (NCBI): domain Eukaryota; kingdom Metazoa; phylum Chordata; class Lepidosauria; order Squamata; family Anolidae; genus Anolis; species Anolis apletophallus. The sequence continues at coordinate 120,545,948 of JARBWK010000005.1, read as the reverse complement.
CTTTTCCATTTGGAATCCCAAAAACTCTTCAGATGTTTCAAAGGAAGAAGATAAATCTCCTCAGAGACATAAAAGAAATGATTATGGCCATAGAACCATGATGTTCTGATATATAACACATTGACACATTGACCGTGACAAAATGTTTGCTACCATCTTAAATGGCATCTATGAATCGATTCCCTCACTAATTAGGAAAAATGATTTTTTACCAAGATGAAATAGAGTTCCTTGTACGCACATATAAACATATAACATGAGGCAAAACCATACTCAGCAGAAACAAATACAATCAGAAACTATCTCACATTTTCAAATAAAAGAAAAGAACAGGGCTCTCCTACAGAACCAACCACACCGAGTCCAGTTCACTGCAGAGACCAACTGCCATCCAATCTTGCAGGGTTGCTGCTGGCCAGGCATGTAGCCAGGGGGGGCTAAGGGGGCTTCAGCCCCATCAAAAATTCCCGCCCGCGAAAAGGCCTTACTGGTACATTATTTATGTTTATTCATATCATGATCTGATCACCATGCTCATTATATCCCACATTAATGGGGTTCTTGGGATAACAATACAAAAGGTTTGCTAGGGTAGACCCTCTTCCACCCAGTCTCAGCCCCCCAAACAAACTCAGCCCCCCTGAATCAAAATCCTGGCTACGGCCCTGCTGCTGGCCATAGTGTAATGACATAGTGTAATGACATTATGACTTACCCCCATTCCCCTGATCCTTTGTGGGTCATTTGACATGGAAAAAGAAAGACAAAGCCCCCAAGGTAGGGCAAGAAGGAGGAGCAGGAAGGAACAGCCATCCAACGTCCCTTGGTCACCTGAGCCTGAAGATGAGTGCCAGATGGCTGTCAGGACATCTGCAGTCAGTTCTACATAGGAATTGCCTGGAGCTGTCTGAATGGCCATAATTCAGGGGAGAATCTGAATCCTGGTGCAGGATTCAGGTTTTCCCCCAGTTTCTATTAATTGGGGATATAGTCGTATTAGCAGCTTTCTCTGGGTTAATGCGTATCAGCGCCCATGTGTTTTGTCACCATCTGTGGGCTGATCCGATTCCAAACTGACCTCTCTGATGAATTGAAAATGCTACCCATAGACATCCAGAAATTCAAGAAATCTTATAACAAAGTAATTATCTCAGGATGGTCTAAATATCTTAGCAATGATTCAGAAATAATTAGAAAATGCATTGCTTACCACAGAAAACTGAATGAGCTAGAAGGTCCAATAACAAATGGAAACCATATCGTTGCACACCAATCTACAAGGAAAGGCAGTCATTTATTTATCATTCTCTAAAGCAGTGATTTTCAACCAGTGTGCCGCGGAACACTAGTGTGTGCCGTGGGAAATTATTTTCAAACTTCATTCATATATAAACTATAAGGCGCATCTGTCCCTTTAAGAAATGGAACCATAGCACTCTCGCATCACCTAAGAAGTGATGTGAGAGAGCTATGGTCGCGCCATCTTGGATTTGCTCAGACGCGGCTAAATAAACAAGGTTAGAGTTAGTGCTGCCATTTTCAACCACATATCTGTGTGAGATGAGCTTCTCAAGCTTGACTGTGATAAAAACTAAAAACAGAGAGAAACTGACAGCTGTTGAGCAAGAGTTTCGTGTGTGTCTTTCTACCATTCCTGCCAGGATATCTATTTTGTGTTCATCAAAACAGGCCCAGGTTTCACACTAAGTGAGTGTATAAATACATTTAAAAACATATTAACTCTATGTATTACTGTGTTAGAGTGTCATTTTGTGTCATTTTGGTTGGTAGTGTGCCCCAGGATTTTGTAAATGTAAAAAATGTGCCGCGGCTCAAAAAAGGTTGAAAATCACTGCTCTAAAGGCATAAAATGTGACCAAATCCTCATAGACTTCAAACAGACATAAATAAAACACTACAGGAAGCAACATAATAAAGAAAAAAAATCCTATATTTACTGTAGGATAAATACATATATCCAAAGAAAGGCCCTCTATCCCCTACCGCTTGTAAAATGATAGAATGAGATCTTGGTGAATCTGAATGTCAGCACTATTTGTTTTCCATGACCTAGTATTCTAAATATTTTGTGATACTTCCCTCCATTGCAGTGTTGTGGTACAATTAAAGAATAATTTTGTTTGCTTTAGTATGTCAGACAAATATTCAACAAACAAAGCAATCCAATTTACAGTAGCAAAATTCCAGTTTTCCTGGACAGATGTTGACTTTTTGACATGTTATCATTTGTCCCATTATCCTCAAGTGAAAACCAAGGGAAGGACAACAGACAGAATGACTTACGTATGCCCTTCTATATCGCTGATAACTATTGAGTAAACCCAATAGACTTGGTCAATATCACTGATAACTATTGGGTAAACCCAATAGACTTGGTAATAGCAAGAAAAATCAGAAACACATTCCAGTCCTACAGAATAATCTCATTTCACATGAGGAAATTTCTGGCTTCAGATCGCAATGCTTAAAAAAAACTATGGACATTTTGTCACTATTACAGTTCTGTATGAGAACTACTGTATTTAGAGATGGCATGATATCAATCCTGAATAACAAAATGAAAGGATGGACTCCTGCTACTGCACAAGGAAAACGTTGGATCCAGAGGACATTATGTTCAGATCACACCATTAAATACCTAACAGAAATTAATGTCATATTGTTCCCATTCCTGTTCCTGTGAAGGTAGAAAAGCCAAATACGCAAGCAATATCAATATGCCTGAGTTCATTGATTGTTTGCGTCATCCATAAGAATATCAACGATGTTAGTATTCACTTGCTCCGGGTGGCTTATTAAAACATTAGGTAGCATAGGATTTAGTTATACCCTAAAGGCACAAGATCCTGTTTGATCTTGGAAACTAAGCAGGGCCAGTTATTGAATACCAGGTGCTGTAGGCTATGTTTCAGGGAAAGACTGGCAAAACCACTTCTGAGTATTCTCTGTCAAGTCAACCCTATGAAAAATTCGTTGGGTTGCCATAAGTCAATCCTAGACTTAAAGCAGTTGTTCCCAACCTGTGGGTCCCCAGGTGTTTTGGTCTACAGCTCCCAGAAGTCCCAGCCAGTTTACCAGCTGTTAGAATTTCTGGGAGTTGACAGTCAAAACATCTGAGGACCCACAGGTTGACAACCACTGACTTAAAGAAACATGTATACACAAGTGAACTAAAGAGGTTTCTATTCTGTTTTTACATATTTAATTGCAATAGAATGAGGTGCTTGTCTAATTTCATGACTGGGAATGTGGCGCAGCTGGCTAAGTGTCAGCTGCATAAGATCTCTCTGACAAGTAGGTCATGAGTTTGAGGCCTGCCTGGGTCGAGGTGGGTGCTCAACTTAAGTGTAGCCTAGCCTGCTGTCGAACCTTTGCAGCCTGAAAGATTATTCATTTGTCAAGTAGGAGATAAAGGTACCACATTAAGTGGGGAAGCAAATTTTGACTGATTTATGAGGCCATAAAAAGAAGTCAGGAATCGCTGAGGAATGCGGAAGAACAACAAAGGGACGCTGGAAAATGCTGAGAGAGATGAGGAGTGCATCAGCTCCCCCTGGTGGCCAGAAATTTGCCTCTGTTCATCTATACATGTCTATATATGGCTATATATGTTGTCTATATATGTTGAAGTGCAGGGATTGTCTGCAAGTATGTGTACTGTAATCCGCTCTGAGTCCCCTTCGGGGTGAGAAGAGCGGAATATAAATAAAGTAAATAATAAATGAAATAAATATGTTCTAATGAACTTTTCGTAAGCCTTTCTAAAACTTCACTTATACTTGATACATATACTTTTAATGCGATTTACCCTATACAATATGTTCAGGAGAAGTGTACAATACAATTCAAATAATAAATACATTTTTTTGGAAGGAAGTCTTGGTGGAATCTGAAAAATCCCTGCAAAGAAGAATTCTTAACACTGGGGGGAAATGCCATCTCTACTAGGACTTGTTCTTCTATACAATGGCGACAATGTATATGATTACAAATTGAATGGCTCCTATATATTTTAATTAAGAGTAAGGTTCAGATTTACACTATAAATTCTGAAGATATGTTTCATTTATATATCAGGAATGTTTGTTCAAGATTCAAAGAACATGGATTATCCGTCTGTATAATAATGAAAATAATACCTTTAGTGTTCTTTCAGGGTCATAATTTTGGTGAACAGCCACCTCTGCACTCCATAGGAAACCAATCTACTTCACTATTGTATCACAGCAACTTAAGCTGTGTATATTTCCATTGCATTCTGTAGCATTTTTGGTAACATGTCTGTCCTCAGGGACCACCCTAATATCTTCTATGGCCCTCCCTCCAGAAAGCTCTGCTTTTCTACTGTATCAACATGACTGTTGAATTTAGAACACAATGCAATTTTGGGGTTAACACACACACACACTACAAATAGGAGGTTATAATCAAGGATACATTCAATGTGGAGATGCAATTAATGTTCACACTCCAACAAATGTGTTTGTGTGAAATATATTTCCAAGCGGCTTTTTGTTGTATCATGCCTAAAATTTATGTCTGAGGTGCATACTAGGCCTGTTTTCGAACTTCAGATACATCTGAAATTCGGATGTAATTTGGATGTTTTAGACTTTCAAACCGATTTTGAAGAGAGTTAAGGAAACAGGAAGTGGATTTGCCATTCCGAAGTCTCTATCGCCATATATTAAGAATATATTCGGATAGGGCTAGTATGTTAATGTCCGCCCGTCCCATTGCATTTTTAAAAAACCAAACTGGAACAAATTTATTGATTTTATAAGAAATAGTAACTATAAGTACTTGTAATATATTTGTAAAGGAGGAAAAATATATATATAATAGAAATAAGAATCCAAAGGACCAGTGAGAGGGACTAACATCTAAGATATGTCTAAAGAAGAGCAAACACTATCACAAAGCAATCTGGGAGTGAAGGAAAGTTCATGTGGGATGTGGTGTGGTGATGGTATTTTAGTTATATGTATACGATGTGGCTCACTAGTATAGTATGTATTGTGAATGAGTCCATAGCACGTCAATGTCTAGAGAGAGAGGGAGGGGGGTGATGTTTTATGGGTCGTGTATTTGTATTCGTACTTGTATGTGTCTGAGAGATTGTTTGTCTTCATGAATAAAAATTAAGTTACAAAAAAAAGTTTTAAAATGTTTTACATTTTTATTAATGTGTTAAATGTGGCTAGTTTTGTCAGAAGTAGTGGTCAAAAATGGCAGGAAAGGGAATCCCCCAAGTTTTGACTGTCCCTTCTGCTGGTTTCCACGCAATACGCAATCGCGGACACCATTAACGAAGCCATTCTGAATTTCAGAAGTACTTCCGAATCAATTCTGAAAAAGCTGCTGAAAACTTCAGAAGACTATCAGATACGAGGTGCCAGTGCCCCATACATCTGAAGCGAGTTTTGAAGCCGGTTTTTCCATGATAAAACAGGCCTAGTGCATACCTTAAAATTGATTCGTCTTTCCTTTATAAAACATTCGGCTAATCAAGGCTTTTAGGTAAAGCATGTGATAAGACTCTTTATGCTAGGAAATACACAGAACACCTGCTGAATTCAAGAATATTGGATGGATAATACTTTTCATGTCGTATTTTAGCTTGAAATATATTCCTGTTGTTAGAAAAAGCTCTTAACCAGGAACCGCTTCGCTACCCAAGGTTATTTTGGTTGTTTGCTGGCAATATTAAAGAGGGATGGCTTTATTAGAACAAATAGTAAGAGAAGTGCTATGCATATTTTTTGTAATAGAGAATGTTTTTGTTTCTATATTTAAATATCTGAATCTAACTGAATTAATTTGATAGACATATGAGTTATATTGTTGGGTTTTACAACTGAACGTGCCAGTTTTGAGCATACTTCTTCTGACTAGATTTCCTTGACTTTAGTAGGCTTTATTCTCAAATAGGCATGCCTGTAATTGTAGGCAATGCATTATAACTGAGTACAAGAGTGTGGTGAAGTCATTTCTTTATTACAGGTTTTGAATATGGTTAATGTTTGTATATATGTATGTGTGTTGAGGGGGTAAAGGCTTAGCAAACCCTAAAGGGTTAACAGAGATATTGGCGTGCCTAGCCTCCAAGGAGTTTCCATTACCGTGGAAACAGGAGGTGGAGCCTGCAACTGGCCTTAGAGGCTTCGAATTCAAACCTAGTCAGTGTTGGTGGGAACATCGAAGGAGAGAGGATGTGTGGAGAATTTGAAAGTCTGTTTTAGCCAGCTATCAGCGGTTTTAAAAGGGACTCTGTCTCTACTCTGTGAAAGAGTAGAAGGGAAGCTGTGTTTAAAAGGACCAGCAGTTAGAGTAAAGACAGCTGAGTTATTGATTCTGGGAGTACAGCTATATATGGTTAAGTTGTATCTCCATAGTGTATTGTAACCTTAAAATGCGTGCCTCTGAAAAGATATTGTAACCACCTAAGCTTTGAACTGTGAAACCTCCACGCTTAGAACACTGTTTGAATAAACTTTACAGTTCTTTAAGAAAAACATCTCCTCTCGTGATTCCTTCACACACAAGCTTCTAAAACCAATTCTTCCCAGTGGGTAGCCAAGTGTAGTGAATGGTGGCAGCAAAGATGAATAAAAACTGTCAGTGGGAGTTTAGGTCCCTGCCCTGACACAATTCTCCACAGACAGATTGAGAAAAAGATCCTCACAAGTGGACACACGCTGAAAACTGCATCTTCATCACAAATTGGTGGCAGTGGTGGGATAGCCTACCCTGTCGCAGTAGTGTGTTCGAATCTCCCTGCTTCCTTTCCTCCTTTACATATGTTTTGTAATAGAGAAGGTTTTTGTTTCTACATTTAAATATCTGAATCTAACTAAATTAATTTGGTAGACATATGAGTTATATTGTTGGGTTATAACAATTGGGTTAGGCAATGCATTATAACTGAGTACAGGAGTGTTGCTTTTAAAAATGCAAACATGTAGATACATTGATTTTCATTTAATGGCCATATGACAGGCGGCTTTATCTGTATTTTTATTCTCCATTTCTTGCACCATGTAGTCAACAATTCAGACTTGCAGTGAAATAACTGTGCTTCCTTTGTTTCCCTTTCTTTCTTGCCAAAATTGGTTGAATCTGTCAGAACCAGGAATGTGAAATTACAAAAATGGTTTCAGCATGAAATCGGAACATTTGGTGCAAACTAAAATCCCTTTGAAAACAGCAGGAAGGGCTATTGGAGGTACAAGGAGAACGAGATTGGCCCCTAAGGAAAACCTTGCCTCTGTGCCAAGCTGTATTGCTGAACTGCATATACAAGCTGTTGTTTATGACAAATTTGCACTTGGAACGTGTTTAGGCTATTGACTACCGATTATGGTCAGATCTTGCAGTCTTTGCTGAGGTCAGGGAGAATGGTGCCCAAATCAAGATTGGGAAAAAATAGAGTTTCAATATAAAAAGCCGAGAGCAATATGCCCTTATGAAATGAGAGGATAAAGCAGTTGCACAGTTAAATCAGTTTGGCTTAACATAGTTTAATCCTATTGAAGTTCATAGGACCATTTCACTATAAAGGCATGTTTAGATTGTACTGAAAGGCAAAAATGTGGACCAACTCTTACTGCTGTGACATCTAAGCAAAATTAGTTTTGGATTATACTGGGGAGCGGCTCTCGTACTTTCCAAACTGAGCCATAATTTCTTGAGGAAATTCTTTGCCCATAATGGTTTCATTTTATTGCTCTACTATTTAGGATTCCCAAGAGTGAAACTCTTGACACTCAATAGGAATACAAATATTTATCTTTCTTGAAGATAGAATCATATAACATGTGAGTGGAGTACATAGACTGTACAGACCTTTCTTCTTAAGACATTTTAAAGGTTGCATAGTGTTGGTATGATGTGATTCATAAACAATGGAGTAGCTCCACATCTCATTTTTATGTATCATAACATAAAGGCCATAATTCTATAAGAACTTGTTCAGTGTAATACTGCAAATGGGCCAAATAAATAGTATGCAAAGCCATTCAAATATGTAGGATCTATATATTTGGAGACGGTGCTGGTAAGTTATGTTTTTGACATTTTTCTCACCCCTTTAAAGAAATAAACTGATATTTTTTTGCAAATATGACTGTTTGGTTCCAGATATGTATCTGTATTGCTTTTCCTCTAAAATGTTAGGTTTTGTTGGGCATATTTTGAAATTATTATTTTTTTTAAAAAAAAACATCTTTAAGATGTTAGTTGGATGCCCATCTGTCGGGAGTGCTGCAATTGTATTTTCCTGCATGATGGGGGATTGGACAATGATTCTGTGATTATACACACTCGTGATGCTCAAGAATGTTTTCTATATACAGACTGTCCCCAAGTGATTTGTATGCATTTCGTAGGGCATGTAAAACATTCCTATTTAGACAGGCTTTCGATGGCCTGTGAAAAATCCACTATGTCCTATTGTATTTTATTGGCTGTTATTCTTTTATTGTCTTTTATGCACTGTGTTTTATCTTTTATGTTGTAAACCACCCCGAGCCTTTGGGAGTGGCGGTGTACAAATCAAATCAAATCAAATCAAATCAAATCAATCAATCAATCAATCAATAAATAAATAAATAAATAAATAAATAAATAAATAAATAAATGTTACAAGCCAGATAGGTTATGTAGGTTTGTTCTTAAATTGAATTTAGATGTAAGTCAGAACAGGTACGTTTTTAAGTATAACTACAGACAAATATATATGGATAGCATAGGGAAGGGTTACCATCCCTGTAGCATTTGTTTTGCTGTTTGTGCCCCTGTTCAGATGGTTTCACCTTACTTCCTGTTCCTGAGATAATTGAATTTTGAAAAAAATTGGCTTGTTGTGGAAACAAAGATTAGTGAGAAAGCTTCCGTAGAGACACCTTTTCCCCATGCTAACGCTTTCAGGAGTGAATTTCCCTTCCGAGAGGTCACTTCCAGTTGTCTCGCCCCCGTTCTTAACTACAAGTCATTTGTAGATCAGGTGTTTGTAACTCAGTGACTGCCTGTATTTAAATGTAGCAACCTGATTATACCTTTATTAGAAGGAAATATGCAGTACAAAGCAGTGGGAATGATCCAGTTTTATTTCTTTTGTATGCCACATCTTGGTGTGAGTGTATGTGTGTGTGTGTGTATACTCTCCTGACACACACACACACACACACACACACACAAACTCTGTGCATACATATATTATTACCAGCATATACTGCACTTGGATGCAATATTTTCTTTTCTTTTTTTTTACCGGTCTGCAGTTGTAAAATTATGGTCCTGTTCAGTGATTCGCAACCTAGATACACTAGCGCAAGCCCATTGACTTCTACACAATTATCCAAACAAAATTTATTTTAGCTTCCCCCACTGTGTTAGCTTTTTTTCACTGTGCATGACTTTCTCCAGAGGATTACCTTTTGGGAGGAAGGCTCCAGAAGCATTGTGTTTCAATGGATGGAGTTGGCTGGAGAGCTATGGATTCAAATTCACATTCAAGCTGTGGTATGGGACACACGTTCTCAACTTATTTCACATGCATGTTATGAAGCTAAAATGTGAAATCGTTTAGCATAAACCATCCTCAACTACTGGAAGGAAAGGAGAATATAAACAAAAACAGTAAAAATGTTAAGAGCATTTATAAATGTTGTTTTTAAGCTCATGGGACAACTTCATGCTTTAGATGACCATGGGAGGAAATGTGTGTCTGTCGGATGTATCTGGGGAAGGGACAAAAGGCAATCCCTAAGGCTATTCTTGCATCCTTTGACCTCACCCAACCTCTCAACTGCCTTTTCTTCTGACCATAAAAAATGGAGACCATATGTCTATGAGTTACACTTCGTTTTTCCAATAGTTTCCAGCCTGCCTCTCCTGGCAATGTTTAACATTACAAACACTTATTTCTTTGAATCCCAAAGTGGACTTTTAGCCATTTCTGAGGGTTTTTCATCAATGCATGGTTAAACATTTCAGCTATACACTCTTCCCACAGGATTCATAGGAATAAATATGGTCCTCATATATATCACAGTTGCCCATTTTCCCCTGGAAAAAAGGACATTTTGCTCTATCAGGTATCACTCAAGACATCTAGCTGGTTATTATTGTTTTTGTTATTATTTCTTACCCACCTTTCCCTATAGATCTGTTCTCCAACATTTCTTAGACAATATCTTATGTATCTTTATTTATTAAAGTACATCTATCCCATTCTTTCTAGAAGCCAATGATTAAACTAAGACATACTTTGGATAGATCCTGAGATGACACATTAGAAAAGAAAAAATATTTGGAAGGGTTGAAGGTAACAGAAAAAGAAGAAAAGGATGGTATTAAAAGTGGATAGACTTAAGAACATAAGAACATAAGAAGAGCCATGCTGAATCCCATCTAGTCCAGCATTCTGTATCACACAGTGGCCCACCAGTTGTACACGGGGATCTCGAGCAGAAGGGAGGGCAAAACCCTGACCTGCTCCCGACCCCTCACAACCAGTACCCAGGGAAATCCTGCCTACCTCAACCAACTCCGAGGTGGCACAGAAAATTATGACCCGGAATTTGCAGGCTACCAATAAGAAGGTGTCTTATTCATAGAGTTGTCATAGGTTGAAGCCAACTTGATAGTGGTTAACAACATCCCCACTCTTTATCCAAAAACATGGAATACAATCAATTAAAATAGCTGGAAAATCAGAAAAGTTTGATGTTATTAAAATAACCTCAAAATCCAGACTAATCTCTAGATTTTGTGATTTTCCACCTTTTTTGAGCCACGGCACATTTTTTACATTTACAAAATCCTGGGGCACACCACCAGCCAAAATGACACAAAATGACACTTTAACACAGTAATACATATACAGTAGTTAATATGTTTTTAAATGTATTTAGTGTGAAACCTGGGCCTGTTTTGATGAACACAAAATAGATATCCTGGCAGGAATGGTAGAAAGACACACACAAAGCTCTTGCTCAACACGCAGCTGTAGCACTAACTTTAACTTTGTTTACTTAGCCGTGTCTGAGCGAATGCAAAATGGTGCGACCATAGCACTCTCGCGTCACTTCTTAGGTGACGCGAGAGTGCTATGGTTCCATTTCTTAAAGGGACAGATGCGACTTATAGTTTATATATGAATGAAGTTTGAAAATAATTTCCCATGGCACACCTGATGATATCTCATGGCACACTAGTGTTCCACGGCACACTGGTTTAAAATCACTGCTCTAGAGTCACATAAGAAGAAAGACAAAACTCATGTATATATAGTGCATAACTGTGCTTTTCTTGACTCATGGAAAATCCTATCTCAGATGTGGTTTAGGAGCATGGAAAAGCTTCTGTTAAGATATGGAAGATCCTCTCTCAGAATATCATTCAAATCCAACAGTAGATGCCAGGTGGAAGGGGGATAGGGAAGCTTATAGGATTTGCCTCCTGGTGAGATATTTCAGATCCCTTCTTAGCAGGTCTTGATTTCATTTAATAAGATAGTAAAATAAACCTCTAGTTGCTTTACTTATGAGAATCACAGAGAAAAGATGTTTCAGGTGGTTTTTTGCCAGATTACTGCACATATGGTTGAAAGTATAATTTAGGATAAAAAATTATGAGCAAGGGGAGGAGACTTCTAAGTATAGCAAATGTAGTACATAACACATTTTACGTAACTGTTAGAAAAAAATGACACATTCAGGCATTAATATTCGGAGGCATCTGAAATTTGTTATTAAGGAACTCATTGGGTCTTCATCTAGTACTGGCTTCATCCCAGGGGCGGTCCTTCATCCCATTCCAGCTTTTAACATTTTTCGCAGTAGTAAAATCAGATAATGCTTGTTAAACATTTGGCACTAAGTTTTGGGGTTTGTAAAAATAATGTTACATAATGACTTATTTGTAACTGAATCTATCAGGAAACCATTTGTGTTTAGGCTTTTGTTGTTTCACCTTGCCCAACAGAAGCCCATCATTAACTCACCGCATTTCAAGTTTGTGAGTATCACACGTCTAATATCAGGCTGAGAGTGTAGGGTGAAAGTACTCTAAGTAAATTCGTACGTGACTTTCTAACCTGCGTCTCAGGGCTGTTGTGATAGAAAAATGAAATATAAATCCATAAGTGTCTTTTGTACTTGTGAAGGAAAGTACAAAAAAAATCATCAAGCCAAGGGATATTCATGTGCCTTGCAGTGCCACAATTCTCAAAGCCTTCCTTGTTCCTTTGTATTGTACCTAGCTGAGAGATCCCAGGAGTGGCTAAGTAATTTGCTCAGGGTACATGTTATACAAGGCCACAGGGAGTGTAATTCTAGCTGCCTCTGCACCAGCTAGCATTTCTTGACATTATATATTTCTGAGCAGGCCATATACATCTGCTATTATTAGCCCCACAATGCAGCAATCTCCCAAATACTCTAAGAAGTGGAAAAGAAACCCACGGTCATCAAAATGTTAATTTGGACAACGATGAAGAGTACAAAGAGTACAGGCATTAAAAATGCATCAGTCCCTATCATTAAGGCATTATTCAGCCAATACTTTTTTAAAAAAGAAAATCCACTATCTAATCAAAGTAAACAAGAAGACCATAGAAAGAAACGCAAGTTGAAAGAGATGTGTTTGCCTAAGGTTACATACACTGATAACCAAAAGATTGCTTAGCCCCCATAAAATCTATAATGGTTACAAAATAAAACAGACAATCCTATCTGTTGGTGTTGCTCATTAAGGAAATAGAAGCTCAGAATCATGTCCTGGTTTGCAAGACATTTTCTACTACAGCCTTGATCAGAGGGAGGCTTTGAGGAATACAAAGTGAGATGTTTCTTTCAAATCCTGTTTCACTTTCAAATTCCATGCACGTCTGTTGTACTATTACTGACTGACTGGTTTAGACAGCAGTCCTACTACACATTCTAACCTGAGAGTAAACCCCAGTGAACATCGCGCAACTTACTTTTGAGTAAAAAATATATAAAAATAACACACACACATTGCGATGATGCTTTTATTAGACCTGCCAAAAGGTACAAAATATATTAAGCAAGCTTGTGAAGCTCACCTGCTGCTTTATGAGGCATACCGAAATTTACTCGAGTATAAGCCAACCCGAATCTAAGCCGAGGCATGCAATTTTACCACAAAAACTGGGGAAACTTATTGACTCAAGTATAAGACGAGGGTGGGAAATATAGCAGCTGGTAAATTTCAAAAATAAAAATAAAAATTGATGCCTCAATTAATGTAAAGTTATATTAATTAAGGCATCGCTAGGTTAAATGTTTTTGAATATTTAACATGTTGTATGTTTAACATTTTGAATATTAAAACTGTAATTTAAGATAAGGCTGTGCAACTCTGATTATCTATATACTCGAGTATAAGCTGATTCCAATATAAGTCGACCAGGACCCTCACTCGAATATTATTTATTTATTTATTTACTTTATTTCTATTCCGCCCTTCTCACCCCGCAGGGGACTCAGGGCAGATTACAATGTACACATTACATTTAGACACACAAACACACAAGACAGACAGAGGCAATTTAACATCTGGCCACCAGGGGGCGCTGCCGCACTCCTTCATTCCTCAGTATGTTTCCTGGAGATCTTTTCTATGGCCTCATAAATCAGTTAAATTTGACCCCCCCCCCAGCTTTGTAATATAAGCTGGGGGGGGGGGGTTCATTCCAAAAAGAGTGGGAAAGCTCGGCTTATACTCGAGTATATACGGTAATTGCTAAAAGTCATTTTAGGGGTAGGGGAGAAATGTGATAATGGAAAACCAGAGGCCTTAAAATGACTTTAACATCTTTACTTGATGAAGAAACGTGTGAGTTTTGAGAGCTAGTGCAAATGTATTTTGTGTCTTTTGGTTGGCCTATTAAAGTAATCACCTTCTATCTCTCTCCATCTTTCTATCTTTCTATCTTTCTATCTATATATCTCTATTATCTATCTTTCAACCATCTATCTACCTTGATGTAGTTTTTAAATATATATACTTTGCTGCATGGCCGGCATAATGACACCAAAGTATATATTATTTTTGAGCACTCATGCATTGGTATGTATTCAGAAATAACAATGTCAGACATTCACTAAAAGTATCAATGTCACCATTTAAATATTTTTAATTATGTCCAATACAAAAAGAAAAAAATGTTCAGAGAAAGAAAGAAGGAATGATAAAATATATTGTATATTGCAGACGTTATGGGAGACAATAACAGATGGAAGAGTTTGTCTTAAGCAATAGTTTCTTTTCTATTATTATTTATTATTTACTGCATTTTATCCCGTCCTTCTCATCCCCCGAAGGGGGACTCAGGGCGGCTTACAATTGAGCCCCATCAAGAGGCTACTTCAACAGTTACAATAAAATCACACCAAATAGACAACCCAATAACAAATAGACAACCCAATAAAACATCATAATTACAATACAGTCATCAGTTAAAAACATATGCCAGCCTCATCTGTCTTCACATCAGTCCAGATTTATCCTTTTAGGGTGCTGCTACTTCTAATGACCAAACGCCTGGTCCCAGAGCCAAGCCTTCACTTTCTTGCGGAAAGTTAGGAGAGAAGAGATCACGGTTATGTCTGTTGGGAATGTGTTCCATAGGTGGGGAGCCACTGCCCCTGTCCCTTGTCCCCGCCAGGCGCATTTCAGCTGTTGGCGGGAGCGAGAGCAGGGCCTCCCCGGATGATCTTAAATTTCGAGGTAGGATGTAGGGGTGGATGCGTTTAGACATGTAAGCTGGGCCAGAACCGTTTAGAGTTCTAAAGGTCAAAACCAGCACTTTGAATTGGGCTCAGAGATGGATCTACAGCCAGTGGAGCTGGCATAACAGGGGGGTGGTATGCTCCCTATATGACGCCCCAGTTAGTAATCTGGCTGCCGACCATTGTACTAGTTGAAGTTTCCAAACCATCTTCAAAGGCAGCCCCACGTAGAGTGCATTGCAGTAATCTAATTGGGATGTAACTACCATGGCCAAGTCAGACTTCCCAAGGTACGGGCGCAGCTGGCGCACAAGTCTTCGTTGTGCAAAAGCTCTCCTGGACACCGCCGAAACCTGGGGTTCCAGGCTCAGCGATGAATCCAGGATCACTCCCAATCTTACTCTTCTAGCTTACTCTTTCCAGTGGGAGAAGGGGAGGAAAATAGAGCAGCATTAGGCTTTTAAGAATGTATTTTAGGAAAAAAGAGACTTTGATTGAGCGACACAAATCTGGGAAACAATGGAAGGCAGCTGGAATAAAGGATCTTTTCAAAATTATAAGGTGCAATGGGCCTTTTGTGAGGGAGGGAGTTTCAAATTTGCACTTGTCCTAATAACAGCATTAGACCTTATATAGATTTTGGATTTCTGCTTACAACCAACACAGCTGCCTCCGCTGCATTTGTTATTTAGCATAATCTTCCTTTTTGGAGATTTGTCTATCTATCTTCATTGCTGCCAGAGTGGGAAAGGACCTAGTTCATTCCTCATGCCAATGTTGGCATTCCTTTCCTATATGCACTTTGATATGGTGAATGGTTCCGTCCCTTGTCTCACAGACAGATGTCTAGCACAAAGGACAAGAATAACTGCTTGTCAAGGGAGGGGGCAATGTGCTTCATTTTTGTGCAACTGCAGGGGAGGTAACAAAAGAGAGCAATGTGTGCCAGTAAGAGAAGGGAGATAGGCTATCCTACAAGGCACTGCTATTTGCTAATGTGTTGGCAACATGAAGTCCCCATCATCCCTTAGCTACCACTCTCTCCTTCCTATAGTCTTGCTATGCGAGCCATGTTCTCTGTGCTTCTTCTCCCAGATAAAATTTGCTTTTGTTCCTTATTTCTGGATCTACAGCTGGTTTGAACTACAAGCATGCTAGGCTTTTAAGCCATTTGCTGCTACTGCTTAAAACAGCAGAGATTCTGCCGTCTTATAGTATTTGTATACGCATGTGTTGTAACACCGAGCAATGGAAACACATCTCAGCCATACCCAAGCACAACTATGGTCTCATGTACACTGATCATTTAATGCAGTTTTGAAATGGTATTTAAGAAAGCACTGGTGAGCATTAAGGGCTCTCTTTTGCACACTTTTATAGGAATTTGTTATCTGGCCACCAGAGTTTGAAGCTAGCTGTGAACTGCATTAAATTGGATAGATGGTTTTAATCTATCTGCCTTTTCCCACATCTATCCCTTATTTTTGTTCCTTCCTCACCTTTCTTATGTCACCAAGAAGAGTAGTACCATTAGCTTTAGGACAGTGTTTCCCAACCTTTTTTGAGCCACGGCACACTTTTAGCATTAAAAAAATCTGGGGGCACACCACCAACCAAAATGACACAAAATGACACTCTAACACAGTAAAGAATGGCTGGGGGATGTTGGCCTGCTGGGAGCAGCTGCTGGGAGTGCTGAAGCTGGGGGAGGGGGAGGAACCAGGCTGTGCCATGCCCCGCCCCCTTCCCCCGGCTTCAGCTCTCCCACAGTTTATCCAGCCTTGAGGGGGCAGTGCCAAGCCAGCAGTGGCACAGCCAGCACAATGCTAGCTTGGCACTGCCCCCTCAAGGCTGGAGAAGCTCTGGGAGAGCCAAATCTGGGGAAGGGGGCGGAGCCAGGCCACGCCATGTCCCACCCTCTCCCCCCAGCTTCGGCTCTCCCAGAGCATCTCCAGCCTTGAGGGGGCAGTGCCAAGCCAGCGGTGGCACAGCCAGCCCAATGCTGGCTTGGCACTGCCCCCTCAAGGCTGGAGAAGCTGTGGGATAGCCGACACCGGGGGGAGGGGGCGGAAGCCGTGCGGAGGAGGAGGAGCATGAGGGGTGGACGGGCTTCAGTGGGCGGGGCTCCTCCTTCATGCAGCTTCAGCGAGCGAAGGGCGAGAGTTATGACGGGAGTCATGGTGGATTGGAGGCTGGTTGGGAAAATGGCTTAAGGAGGCGGCGCCCGGCCCCTTCTTCGTTTTCTTCGCCACCGCCTGGCCCTTCCTCATCCTCCCCCAAGCAGCAGGAGTTCAGCAGGAGGAGGGGGGAAGGAAGGGGGCAGAGAGCTTTTCTCGAGTCACTACTGTGCCGCATCACAGCGGTTGGGAAACACTGCTTTAGGGCATCACCTTTCCATGCCTGGTGCCTGCCAGATTTCTTGAATTGCAATTCCTAATATACAAGCCTGATTGAGTTTTAATATCTTGGAGGAGGGCTTTCACTGGGTCTACCACCAGCATGACTATCTTTGGTGAGGACTAGGGAGGGAGCTTTCTCAGCAGATGATCCCAGGGAGATTCATTTGGTTTCCTCTCTGCTCTTGTTTTGCCCATTTAAATAGGCCATCGGTTTTGAATTGGTCAGGGCTATGTGAATGGTGATTCAGTTCCTGATATACAATCAATTTTGATGTATTTTATTGATTTTAAATTACTGTTTTCAAGAGAATTATTGTTTAGTGCTTTAAATGGTATTTTACAGATCATTTCAACTACAGGTTGAGAATCCCTTCTCTGAAAAGCTTGGAGGCAAAACTGTTTTGCATTTCACGTTCTTCTTCTTCAGATTTTACATTACCTCCATTTCCATATAATGAGATCCCTTAATGATGGAACCCAAATCTAAACACATAATTTGTTTATGTTTCATATATATCTTATACACATAACTTAGAATATTTTAGTAATTTAGTCCATGAAAAAAGTTTGTGTATGGTGAACACAAAATCCAAGGTGCCATTTTGGAGTATTTCAGATTTTGGTCTTCTGGAAAAAGGAAGCTGAATTTTTTTCTGAAGTATGCTGACCCCATATGGGGAAAAGGTGAGATATTAATCAATTTATATTTCAGTATCAAGGCCGGACACTTTAATTAATTAATTAATTGATGAATTAATTAATTGCACTGAGTTCTGTCTGAGAATGATAGAAGTGATAGTCCAACATATGTGGAAGACAGCAGGCTGAGAAAGGATGTGAATTTTCAATAATGCACTCAAATCCAGGTACAGTATACAGTGTTCCCTCACTTATTGCAGGGGTTACATTCCAGAACCTCCCGCAATAAGCGAAAATCCGCGAAGTAGGGACACTCTATTTATTTCAATGTTTATACATTATTTTAGCAGGTATACTCTATTTTAAGTCTTTATACACTTAAAATAAAGTGAAGGAAAGGAAGGAAAGGCCCTTCAAGGCTGGAGAAAGGGAAGGAGGACTAAGGAGGGAAAACGCCTAAGAGAACAGCGACAGCAAAAACCCACAAAACAGTGAAAAAACCATATTTATTTAAAATTAATATTTTTTAAAATCCGCAAAACAGCGAGTATGTTAAATGTGAACCAGGAAGTAGCGAGAGAACACTGTATTGACATATTTAAAAGTAATGTACATTGTCATTGAACAGTCCCTCTCTATTCCTTCTTAATTCCAGAGTCTAAAATTACAAAACTGGACCATTGTCTGTTTCATATCATGGACCTTCCATCCATAGTCTACTAAATTGGTTAGCTTATGCATTTTTCCTGCTATGCGCATTTCTCCAAGATTACAACATAAGAATCAACACTATGCTTTTGTGTCATAGCTTATACTCTCTTGTCCCCGTCAACCCCCCCCCCCCCCCCGGAATAACACCACTGTTAAGTATACAGTGTCACTTGCAGTAGACCTATTGAAATCAATCGGGCTTCCATCCTGGTAAGTGTTCAGAACATTACAACCCGCCCTGTTTGAGAAAGTCATATAATCTTTGGGGAAGCGGAAGGCTATGACACAACAAGAGGACTGATAGACCAAAGGGTCCCTCATCTTATGCTGAAGAGGTGTGAGAAGGCATTATTTTATGGGATGTCAACCCAATCTATATCCCTAGGAGAAGAATGTGGAACAGTTCCACCACATTGCATTGCAATTACTCAAAGAATGTCCATTATGGGTAAGATATGAGATTACAAATATTTTTAAACCGCTAATAAATAAATGAAATTGACCATCAGAAGTCATAGGAATGTAGCTTTAGGCCAGGGGTGGGCAATTATTTTTTCCAAGGGGCCACACGAAAACCCAAAAATATTATGGAAGGCCGCACCTAAAGGCTGAACTACATTCCACATAATATCAATTGAATTTCTTTAATAATAATAATAAAAAGGCACTAAATTGTGTTTTTGATATATTAATAAGACTGATAAGAGTATAGGTTATTATAGATTATTATTAATCTTGGGCTCTATCTCCCAGATTGGCATCATCATCATCATCATCATCATCATAGTTTATATTATCAATGATTATTATAATAGATTATTATTAATAATATTCCTCTTGGGCTCTATCTCCCAGATTGGCATCATCATCATCATTATAGTGTATATGTTCTGGCATCATCATTAATATAGTTTATATTATTATTATTGATCATTATTATAGATTATTAATATTAATATTTCTCTTGGGCTTTATCTCCCAGATTGGCATCATCATCATTATAGTTTATATGCCCTGTCATCATCATCATTATTATAGTTTATATTATTATTATTATTCCTCTTTGGCTCTATCTCCAAGAGATTTGATTGTGCTCTTCCTGCAATGAAGGCAGATTGGGCTTGGACTAGATGTTCTTTGGAGGGATCTCTCATAACTCTAGGAATCTATTGCATTTCCATACCATTTTTAAAAAAAGATACAAACATTAAAGCTGAATTAAATATCATTGGTATTTTTTAAAAAATCAGTTAAAATCCCTAAAAACATATCCTAGGGAAACCTGGGAGGTGTAGTTTCCCAAGGTTTTGTTCTTTGGGTTCTTATTTTAGTTCTGGAATTTGGAGATTTATAACAACAACAACAACAACAACAACAACAACAATGATATAAGGGTGGGATGGCTGCAATACCTCCTCCTGCAGACCCTTACTAGGCTGCATCTACAGAAGGGAGGGGGGAAAGAGCGCAAGGCAGAAGAGAGGGGGAGAGAGTGCAAGGTACGGGGGAGCGTGGAAGGTGGAAGGGAAGGGAGGAGGAGGAGAGCGAAGGCATGCTCTGCGGCAGCGCTTGCTCCTGGCCTCCTCCTCTTCTCCCCCCTCCCTTCCTCTCCGTTGGCCGCTCTGTTTGCCTGCCTGCCTGCCGGGGCCCTTGCGCGGGCCGGTCAGAATCAGCTGGTGGACCACATGTGGCCCGCGGGCCGTGAAATGCCCAGGTTTGCTTTAGGCTGTCAATTTCATTCTGTTCTCTTTCATCCTAATTCCATCCCCACAATATTGATAACTGTTTGGGCTTCATGCCAGAAGGAAGGAAGGCAGGAAGGCAGGAAGGCTTTTCATTGGCTATCTAATGCACTGGTCTGTTTTGGACCCACCCCCCACCCAACATCAGTTCTATGTGAAATCAATCCTGAATATTATTCAACCATTTCTTCAATTCCTTTTGAAATTTCTTTCCAGCAGCTTCTTCTCTCCAAAATCCTGCCTCCACTGTCCTGCTCTTCCTCCTGATGGCATTGGTGAAGCACCTTTCTAACAAAGGATGCATTAATACTCTAGAAGTAATGCTGTTTGACCTTGATTTAACTGCAATGGCTCAATGCTATGGAATCCTGGGAGTTGTCGTTCGGTGAGGCATCAACCCTCTTTGGCAGAGAAGGCTAAAGACCTTGTAAAATTAGCAGCTTCCATGATTCCGTACCACTGAGCCATGGCAGTTAAAGCAAGGTCAAACTGCATTAATTCTACAATGTAGATGGCCTGGCTGACTCCCTCCCAAAAGGAAACATGAGAATATTACTATGCCAGGATGAATTGCTATGGTTCTTGGTTTACACTGGTAAAGTCAAGTCATACTACCACTTGTGATAGTGGACTATTTTGCTTAGTGTTGTTTGGGAGCAGCCAGGTGAATGTGTGGACAACCAAGAGTAATAAATAGAAATTGTAGGCTACAACTATGCTGTAGAATTCATGCAGTTTGACATCACTTTAATCACCATGGCTCAATGCTATGGAATCATGGGGATTGTGGAGCTGCGGTGGCACAATGGGTAAATCCCTTGTGCCGGCTGAGCTGCTGAGCTAAAGACCTGAAGGTTGGTGGTTCGAATCTGCGAGGCTGGGTGAGCTCCCGTCTGTCAGCCCCAGCTTCCCCTGTGGGGGCATGTGAGAAGCCTCCCACAAGATGGTAACACATCTGGGCATCCCCTCCATAATTGCAGGTGGTCGATTCTCTCGCACCAGAAGCGACTTGCAGTATATTCTCAATTTGCTTCTGACAGGATTAAAAATATCGGGGTTGTAAGTTTAGCCTTCTCTGTCAAAGAGTAATGGTGTTTCATCAAACTACAAATCACAGGATTCCATAGCACCAATCCAGGGCAGTTAAAGTTGTGTCAAGTAACATCAATTTTAAGTGTAGATGGGTCTGCAATAAAGGTGGAGCCAGCCAGTGCAGGGATTTAAGAGTTTGACTATCACTCTGGTGACCAGTTAAAATCTCTGCTCAATCATGACACCCATTGGTTGACTTTGGACTAACCACACTCTCTCAGTCTCAAAGGAAGGCAATGGTAAACCTCCTGCCAAGAAGAACCCCCTGTGATAGGTTTGCCATAAATCCGGTATCAATCTGAAGGCACACAACAAGTAAGAAGGGTACCAAATCTTGGGGAGGGTGAGCTCTGCTGAGTACTTGGATGGAAACCATTGATTAATACTAGATTCTACAGACTATATTTCAGAGTATTCCTTGCCTCAGAAAATCCTACGAAAATCACAGGGCCACCATAAGTCAACAGACAACTTAAAGGCATACACACAGAGTAGTAAGAGTAACAGCATATCAATGCACTAAACAGGAAGACTGAAGAAGCATCACATACTATGTCTACTACACAAAGAGCAGGGAGTCCAATTAAATCCACCCATCACTTCTTCACCCACACCCCACTCTTTTTTAAAAGGAGGATTTTCTTTCCAAAGCATGCCTGATTTATTGCCATGGCATTTTGGGAGATATAGGAGGAAAACATGGATGAATGAGCCGCTCCGAGCCCCCAAGGAGTGGCAGCATACAAGATCAAATAATAAGTAAGTAAGTAAGTAAATAAATAAATAAATAAATAAAAATAGCCACTCGAGAGAGGTTTCACTCATCATATAATACATAAATACATATGAACATATAGTCTGAGATGTGTGTGTAGAATGTATGTATGGGTAGATAGATGGATAGATAGATATTTAATAAACGCATCTATAGTACAGATGCATAAATAGGAAGGTTGACAGTCAGTCAGACATAACAGATTCTTAGCACCTTGCATCTACAACTGCTTGCCAAAAAGTTGTAGAAATAATAGCCACCACAAAAGCTGGAAAAAAATGCTTCTTGTGTGTGGATTTAGGTATTCAACTCAATTTTCTGGTTATGCCTCCTGCTGTCTCTTGCCCTGCTTGACCTTTCAGCCGAACTTTGTGAAAGGCCATGGTTGACATCCTTTGGTTAGTCCACCTGAAGAAGGTCCATTCAATTAATTGTTAGAAGATAAATCAACTCAGCACAAGTCAATCCCAGGGATTGAATGGGTCTACTTAGGTTAGAACCAACAAGAAAAAGTAGGAATGAGTGGAGTGCACATTTGAGATAGTGTGATAGATAAAGCATGTCTCTGTGTGTTTACTTAGAAATAAGCCTCAAGCTAAACTTTATTATTATTCACTGTATCTTAAATATATATTGATTGGTATGCATGATTATAATGTGTTTTTATCTTTGTCCTATGTCATATCTAATATCTATCTATCTCCTGGGATCTGTAGTTTTACAAAGTATTTATTTAGCTTGCTCTGCCCAAGAGTGCTAGTTCCTTAACAGACTCCATATCCCAGGATTCCATAGCACTGAGCCATAGCAGTTCAAGTGGTGACAAACTGCATTATTTCCACAGGATAGGAGCACTCAGAGAGGGCAAATAGCAAAGGGATATGGGTAGAGATGGCTATAGATCAGTGGTTCCCAACCTTTTTTTAAAAAAAGTGGGACCACTCTTCAACATTAGTACCAAAAGGGTTACAAATCAGTTTTTGGTCAACTTTAGATTTGGTTTGGTTATTTGGTTTGCTAATTCAGAAAACTGCATTAGATAGACCACATTAGCTCTAGTTTCTGATACAGAACATATGCCAGGGGTGCTCATTAGGTAGATCGCGATCTACTGGTAGATCGCGTAGGGCAGGGCTGTCCAACTGGCGCCCCGCGCCCCGCATACGGCCCCCCATCCCCTTCCCTATGGCCCCCTACCCTTTTAAAAAAGAAATCGGCTGTTTAAAATATATATATATATATATATTTTTATATAAAAATTTTTTATTTTTTTTATATTTTTCGGCGGGGAGGGGCAGGGTGGGGCGGGCCAGGGAGGAGGAGCAGGCTCCCTCCTCCTCCTCCTATTATTATTACTGTATAATTGTTTTGTAATTGATGTTAAAAATATAATTAAATATAATTAAAAAGGGGGAAGCAATAAAAAAGCAGTGGACCTCTCTGCCCAGGTGATGGAGGCACCTTATTTGGAGCCGGTGGAGGGGGCGGAGCCAGGGGCTGAGCCGAGGCAGGGGTGGAGCCGGGTGCGGAGGCAGACCCTTAGGCCCCCCAGGTGATCAGTGACTGGAATTCCGGCCCCTGGTCTGGTAGAAGTTGGACAGCCCTGGCGTAGGGCATCCTGGTACATCGCAGGCAGGGCGGGAGGAAGGATCAGTCCCACCCCGCAGACTCCCGACGCCGGCCAGGTGCAGAAGGAGGTTGGACTGGATGGCCCTTGGAGGTCTCCTCCTATTCTAGGAACCCATTGTTTTTGTTGTTATTATTATTATTATCAGAGGCTGAATGGCCATCTGTGAGGAATGTTTTGATTGTGTTTTTCCCTTATGGCAGAAGGAGGTTGGACTGGATGGCCCTTGGAGGTCTCCTTCTACTCTAGGAACCTATTGTTGTTGTTGTTGTTACTATTACTATTAGTAGTAGTAGTAGCAGAGGCTGAATGAATATTATCATTATTATTACGAATAAATTCAGGGGCTTATTATACTCACATTTAGTTTAATTCAGTCTTAAAATATATTATATGGCTCTCACTGAAATAAATTTCCAAATATTTTGCTTTTATGGCTCTCTGAGTAGTGGGTAGGTAGATCTTTTTGACTTGGGTGTTTTATAAGTAGCTCGCATCCTGAAAAAGTGTGAGCACCCCTGGTGTAGATTCACCCATGGGCCTTGGGAGTCAGAATGGAAGAGGGGCATCCTAGAAGCCCCTCGCCAACATTTCACTTGTGTGGCCTACATTTAATCTTGCTGCTTTCCTCTTTGCTCCTTTAGCATTTTTTAATGGTTTTTTTTTTGCTTGCCGCCTCCCATCCTAGTTCTGAGCAAAACAGTGGAATATAATTGCATGACTTCATATACTGTCCATTCCAGTGGGTGGAGCCCCCCCAAGGTGCAATGGGTTAAACCCTTGTGCTAGCAGAACTGCTGACTGAAAGACTGGCAGTCCAAATCAGGGGAGCAGGGTGAGCTCTCATCTGTCAGCTCCAGCTTCTCATGCGGGACATAAGAGAAGCCTCCCACAAGATGGCAAAACATCCTTTAGTTTAACCCATCTTACCCTATCCACTCCATCCAACTTATCCTTGTCTCTTTCCCTCTACACCAGCCTGGGCAATTGCCGGCCCTCCAGGTGTTTTGGACTTCAAATCCCAGAAATCCTAACAGCTGGTAAACTGGATAGGATTTCTGGGAGTTGAAGTCCAAAACACCTGGAGGGCCACCAATTGCCCAGGTCTGCATCTACACATATATTCCTACCTATTTTATTTTCCTACTTTCTTACACACCTAAAATGTTTTCCCTCTTTTATTGTACTCTTGAAAACTTTAATAAGAATGATTTTTTTTAAAAAAAAAAGATGACAAAACATCCAGGCATCCCCTGGGCAACGTATTTGCAGACAGCCAGTGCTCTCACACCAGAAGCGACTTGCAGTTGCTTCTCACACACACACACAAAATTCCTCCAGTGGGTATAAAATAGCTTAAGCCTGATTAAGGGAAGGGCTCTTGAGAGGGAAAGGAGTGAACGCCCTTTTTGTTTGTCCACAACTGCTCCCAAGGATCTGCCAAGTCCTTGACTTGAAGAAAGTTGCTAGTGGGAGCTCAAAGCTGGAAGGAAAACGCCCTTAAAATCACAGTTTTAGGCACTAAGTTGCGACTAAGCAAGGTCAGCCCCGGTTGGTACTTGGATGGAAGACTGTCAACTACGACCCAGTCCTGTAGGCTGCATTTCAGGGGAAGGAACTGGCAAAACCACCTTTGAAACCTGAAGAAATCCTATGAAATTTGTGGGCTCCCCATAAATCTTTAAGGCACATGCAGGCACACATATTATAAACATCACTGGGCGTTGCAAAGAGTCTTAATCCAGCAGAAGAGTGCCTTGTTGGTCGCACATGGAAGTCAACAGACTCAACTTGAGTAGTACTATCCAATATCCATACTTCGCCCTGAAAGCACTTTCATAGCACTTTAACTTCCAAATCTTCCTACTATAGGGTCCTTCCACACATCCATCTAACCCAGAATATCAAGGCACAATAACCCACAATATCTGCTTTGAATTGGGTCATCTGAGTCCACACTGCCATATATAATCCAGTTCAACGCAGATAATGTGGGATTTTATTCAGCTGTGTGGAAGGGACCGAAATTTGTCAAATCTGGCAAAGCGGTAGTAAGGATTATTTAATTTTGCAGTTCAGCAGAAGGCGGGCACATCATTGATCAACCCCAACATTCCATGTGATGGAACCATGACAGTTAAAGCGATACCAGACTGCTACAAGATTGCTGTCAGGATGCACCCTATGCAAAATGCCCTACACTACTGCCTCAAGGTGGATCTCCACTGTAGAATTAATATAGTTCGAGCCCACTTTAACAGCCATGGCTCAATGTTGATGGAATCCTGAGAAATGAAGTTTTCCCAAGGACACAAAAATCTCTCACTGGTACCTTACCGAATTAGACAGGCCCTATATCCCAGGATCTAATCCCAGGTTTTCTGTTTATCCCAGATTATCTGGCAATATTTATTTATTTACTATATTTGTATACCGCCTTTCTTAGCCCACAGGCGACTCAGTACGGACTCATATAATCCAGTTTAAAGCAGAAAACCTGGGATCAGATTCTGGGATATGTCTGAAAGGCCCTCCCAGGATTCTATAGCATTGACCAAAGGCCAAACTGCCTTAATTCAAGGCACCAGCTAGTGGCTTGCTTTGCAAAACCGGGCTGTAGATTCCATCCAAGGGAAAAGGACTTATTTACTTCAGACTCTCCGAGTTTAGCACCGTGTTGCTCAAGGCCAGATATAATATTGGTTGTGTGTGTGTTTGTGTGTCGTCCTTGGAGAAGTGGAGGGAGGTGGCCGCGAACCACGTCTATGTGAAACTGAGGCGGAAATGATGGAAATGTATCTTCTCTCTGAGGCTCGCCTGTGTTTCAAGGTTTTGCCTTGCTCCCCTCCAGCCCCATTTCCGAATCTTTCCTCCAAAACTGAGGGTCCTTCCACACAGCCCTATATCCCAGAATGTCAAGGCAGAAAATCCCACAATATCTGCTTTGAACTGGGTTATCTGAGTCCGCACTCAGGGTCCTTACACACAGCCCTATACCCCAGAATATTAAGAAAATCCCGCAGTATCTGCTTTGACCTGGGTTATCTGAGTCCACACTCAGGGTTCTTCCACACAGCTCTATACCCCAGAATATTAAGAAAATCCCACAGTATCTGCTTTGAACTGGGTTATCTGAGTCCACACTCAGGGTCCTTCCTCACAGCCCTATATCCCAGAATATTAAGAAAATCCCGCAGTATCTGCTTTGAACTGGGTTATCTGAGTCCACACTCAGGGTCCTTCCACACAGCCCTATACCCCAGAATATTAAGAAAATCCCGCAGTATCTGCTTTGAACTGGGTTATCTGAGTCCACACTCAGGGTCCTTCCACACAGCCCTATATCCCAGAATATTAAGAAAATCCCGCAGTATCTGCTTTGAACTGGGTTATCTGAGTCCACACTCAGGGTCCTTCCACACAGCCCTATACCCCAGAATATTAAGAAAATCCCGCAGTATCTGCTTTGAACTGGGTTATATGAGTCCACACTCAGGGTCCTTCCACACAGCCCTATACCCCAGAATATTAAGAAAATCCCGCAGTATCTGCTTTGAACTGGGTTATCTGAGTCCACACTCAGGGTCCTTCCACACAGCCCTATACCCCAGAATATTAAGAAAATCCCGCAGTATCTGCTTTGAACTGGGTTATATGAGTCCACACTCAGGGTCCTTCCACACAGCCCTATTACCCCAGAATATTAACTGAAAATCCTTCCTCACAGCAGTATTAAGAAAATCCCGCAGTCTGCTTTGAACTGGGTTATCTGAGTCCACACTCAGGGTCCTTCCTCACAGCCCTATATCCCAGAATATTAAGAAAATCCCGCAGTATCTGCTTGGAACTGGGCTATCTGAGTCCACACTCAGATAATGTGGGATTTCCTGTCTTGATCTTCTGGGATATAGGGCTGTGTGGAAGGGCCGGAAGACACAAATAAATAGAAAGCAAAACGGGAAGGCGAAAGGATCGTAGTAACCTTAGATTCAAATTCACTCGACCCTCGAACATCCATTCCACTAGTCCTCATGAAGACAACCCAGTCGCCATCGGCGCAAAAGCACACCTTTGCCTCCTTCGACATGACACATCTTCCCCGCATTAGCACTCCCCACCCCCAAAAAACCCTTTGCTATACACAGAGAGAGCAGGAATCCCTAGTGATCGCAACTATCAGAAGTCAGGAAATGGAGGGCTCCCTGTAATTCGAATTAAGAAGGAAGCGATGCAACCTCTGGAAGTGAAGTGTAGGCAGGCAGAGAGCGGGATTTCCCGTTTTGCTTGTATATGTGTGTGTAGAGTGGGCCCAAAGTCATTAAAGGGGTGATTAGATAGTTATAGATATATAGGAATATAGATAGAGTGTATGATGCTCTGATGTTGAGCACTAAACTAAAAATCAAGCTGTTATTCAATACTGAAGTCCCTCCCTGACTTTTGGCCCACCTTGGAAGTGTGTGTGTGTTTTGATGTTGTGTGTCTATCTCCCTTTCTCCGCAGTACTGCAATGAGGCAACCCCCCCTCCCCCCGTGGAAGGGTGTTTGGGGCGCCGGAGACGTCGAGGGGTGCAAGGGGGAAGGAAGAGAGCAAGACGAAATCGGAATGAAAAGGAAGAAGCGCTACCTTGGCAACTAGAGCCGTTTGAAAGGAGAGCGGGCTGAGGAGGAGGAGGAGAGAGGAGGAAGAGTTGGAGGAGGAGGAGGAGTAGGCGGCGGCCGCTGCTGCCCACCCGCCCTGCCGCGAGTACTCTCCTCGACTACGCGTATTCTTAAGCAATAACAACGTAATCCGTATTATCCACCCAAGAATACCCGTCACCGAAGAGAGTCAGGAAGCTGCTGCCGGTGGTGATGGAGGCGGCGGAGACGAAGAGGAAGGATGGCGGCGGTGGTGGAGGAGGAAGAGGAACCTGGAGCTTGCCCGACAATAAATCCACAACGGTACGTCCCTTGGCCCGGAGGAGGAGGTGGAGGAGGAAGAAGGGAAGTATCCACGAGAAAGGGAAAGCAAAATCCACGCCGGCCGCTTCGAGACTCCGGGGCCTCCCTGGCAAAGCAAAGGAGAAGAGTTGGACGTCAAGGGCTGGAAGAGCAGGCATCCGAGGTAGCAGCTCCCTCTCTTTCCCTTCCAATAGCCTTCCTCCCCATGAAGAAAGCCAGGTCCTGGGATGCTCCAAGGGGCGAGGCAAAGCGCCACATATATCCTAAGCCCCAGCGGTCCACACGTCGGAGGTAGAGCCACACTAAATTGGGATAGGGTGGGTCACCCCGTGAGTGAGCAAATAGAATATTGCTGACATGCATCCCAACTAAGGTGTTGTCCCCCTACAGCGCTTTACTGTGTTTGCATTGAAACATTCTCAATGTCCTATTAAACCCACAAAGGAACACTTTGAGGTTCTGAATGTAGGACTCCACCTCTATTCAGCACCACGGAAGGCTCTGCTAATACTACCAACCCGCCCAATGCTTTATTAATGGTGAAGAGGGGCTGAATCTAGGGGTCCACCTCTATTCAGCACCACGGAAGGCTCTGCTAATACTACCAACACTCCCAAAGCTTTATTAATGGTGAAGAGAGGCTGAATCTAGGGGTCCACCTCTATTCAGCACCACGGAAGGCTCTGCTAATACTACCAACACTCCCAAAGCTTTATTAATGGTGAAGAGAGGCTGAATCTAGGGGTCCACCTCTATTCAGCACCTTGGTTAGCGCTGCTAATACTACCAACACGCCCAATGCTTTATTAATGGTGAAGAGAGGCTGAATCTAGGGGTCCACCTCTATTCAGCACCAGGGAAGGCTCTCCTAATACTACCAACACACCCAATGCTTTATTAATGGTGAAGAGCAGCTGAATCTAGGGGTCCACCTCTATTCAGCACCACGGAAGGCTCTGCGAATACTACCAACATGCCCAATGCTTTATTAATGGCGAAGAGGTGCTGAATCTAGGGGTCCACCTCTATTCAGCACCACGGAAGGCTCTGCTAATACTACCAACACGCCCAATGCTTTATTAATGGTGAAGAGGGGCTGAATCTAGGGGTCCACCTCTATTCAGCAGCATGGAAGGTTCTTCTAATACTACTAACACGCTCAATGCGATTTTGAGGTGACAAAGAAGTTCTCCAAGGTACTGAATTTAATGATCCACCTCTATTCAGCACCCCGGACAGCGCTGCTAATACTACTGACGCGCCCAATGCTCTAGTAACGGCGGGGAGGGGGAACTCTCCACGGTGCTGAATCTAGGGATCTGCCTCTACTCAGTACCTTGGGCAGCGCTGCTGATACTACAAACACGTTCCATGCTCTGTGAGCCGTGGAAGAACTCTCCAAGGTGCTGAATACAGGGACCTGCCTCTACTCAGCATTTTAGACAGCTTCCGCCAATGCCTAGAAGAGATGGACCTAACAAAGCTCTTCCCTACATAGCCATGAACACTCTCCGTGTCTTACTAAAACGATTAAGGGACTCGGTTCAGAACGTTGGACAGCTCCGTTAACACTTAGACTCAAACACTGAACCCAACACAGAATTCTCCCATATTTGGATCCCCACCCACCCACCCAATACTCTGCATTAAACAATGAAGGAACTCTCCAAGGTTCTGAATTCAGGGAACCGCCTCTATTCAGGACATCGGGCAGCTCCGCCAACGCCTTAGATTGAAGCGTCCGACTTAACACTGAATGCTCGACGTGAAAGCCTTATAGCCTCTCCATGCCAAAACCGGGCACCCGTGTAAGCAGAGGCATCACTCTCCACGCCACCCCTTGTCCCGTCCATCCCACCTACCTGGAGCCCGCTGCCGGCATCTCCCGTGGCTGGCCCTCCTCCGTCGAGTCCTCTCCCCGGGATGGCATCGGGAACGGCTTTCTGGAGAGGAGAGGCACCGTTAAGCACACAAATCTTACCAAGCTGTTTGTTTAGAGGAGCTGGGGCAATAGATGAGGGGGAGAAGGCAAGGAGGGGTAGGGAGGCGACCGAGAAACCCAGGTACGCCTGCGAGAATGGAAGCTTGGAGGGCGTCCCAGCTTCCAGGAAAAGCAACCAACACATTCCCCAAAAAAGGCGCTCCCCGGGAACTTTCGGGGAAGAAGGCGAGCACCTCTTGGCTCCACGCCTTGAAGCTCTCAATCAAGGCAATAAATAAATAAATGAATAAATAAAGTATTTCCGAATAGGGCGAAAAAATGGGGAGAACCCTTCTCTTTTCCCAGATGCCCCCCAAAGAGGAGCGAGGAGCGAGGGAGCTGGAGGCGCCGCAGGTTTGCTTTCCTCTCCCTCTCTCCAAATCACCATCTAAACGCGCTAGACCACCTCCCGAGGCGAGTCTGCTTGGAGCCAGACTTAGAGAAGTCTCTCCATTTCCTCCCGAATCTCCTTTCCTGCCATTCTTCCTCAAACTGAGAACCTGCTCGCTTTAAATCAAATATTAAATAAAAGTCAACTCCAAATATCCTTTTTCCTGCAACGTAGTTTAAACACAAGGGAGTGCACTCCACAACCAAGAACCCGGTGGTCTTTGTTTGTCACCCCCTCATCCCTTGCCAGAACCCATTCTTCGGACACCCCCCCCCCCCCCACACACACACACCGCTTCCAAAACAAGCAAATAAAGAAGTCCATGCCAACCCCGCTAAGTTTGGGCTGAGGCGAATCCACCTCAGCTGCGAAATACAAAGAAGCTGAGCTTCAACTCGGAGGTGTGTGGACTGCGCTCTTCCTCCTTCCTTCCCTCCCTCCCTCCCCAAGAGCTATTGTCACGCATCTGCCGAGGCAGCCAGCTTGGGAATTGACCGGCTACTCAATCCCATGGCAAGTGACATCCGCCCCATATCATTGCTTTTTAGCTTCCCTAACAGCAAAGCATGGCAAGGAACCCACCTAGCCGCCAAAAAGAAGGAAAAAATAATACAACCACTTCAAAAAAATATACATTTTTTCCTCATCCCACACACACACCCAAATGCGGTCAACATTCGAGCAGTTAAATAACGATAACAGCAATGCATGCAACTTGCGTTCCTCTTCAGTTTCTAGCCACGTTTCCCTGCCTTCAAGGCTTTATTGTATGCGCGCGCACACACAGAGAAAGAGAGGCATAAAGTAAGGGCGATAAAAGAAATACAACAGACACACAGCATCCCTTTCTGTCCCTCCGCTTTTCCCCTTTCCTCCCCCCCCCATATAATACACAGAACTAGCGATTGAGGAGATGTGACCATTTCTGTCCTCCTTTTGAACTCTCAGCCCCCAAAAAACCTCTGGGGAAAAGTCACCACGCGGGCAGTTTGTTGCCTGATCCCACTCGCCTCAAATCTAAAAATCTTGCTCCAAAACAGGAGTCCAGGCGCTAGCGTTGACACCTCCAAACTTTTCCAATACTACTATTGCCATCATTGTTATAAAAGTAAAAATGGGAGGGGGTGGCAACAGACAAGACTACCGCTGGCATTTTGAAGTACCAAATAATCCTCATCCCAACTAATCTGGTTCCCCCCCTTCCCCCCAAACTTGTCTCCTGGATAGAGCCTCCCCTGCTCTGGGCGAGCGCCTACCCAAATGGTCGAGGGCGTTTCAGCACCAGGAAGAGTGGACAGCTCCCTCCTCCGAGGCGCCCTTCTCTGCCGCACCAGAGAAGGAAAGAAGGAGCTGGCTTCGGATGCTCTCCTTTCCCTCCCTCCTTCCTTCCCTCCCTCCTTCCGCCTCAACCCGCCCTCCCTCCGATTAGGTTAGGATGACTTAGGAGAACACACCAGATCCCACCAGATCCCCTTTCTTTCACTCTGTGGGCATGGGTTCAACCCAATGCCCCCCGAAAGGGTCTGCTCCATCTCCTGTCCACCCCTCCATCTTTCCTCCTGCTCTCCTTTCCTCTCCTATCCCCCTTTCTCCCTCTCACACCACTCCACACCACCCCCTGGACCAAGCCCCGTCTCCCCCTCCTCCTCCTCGGGCGCTTTGTTGCTCCTTCTCCACCTTGCGCTGCAGCTCGGGGTGCCCGAAGCCCCGGCTCAGCACCAGCATTAACTACCTTTGTTCATCGAAAGCCATGTTGATTAGGATCTGCCTCCCAGTCTACCGTAATAACTGGAAGGATGGAGCCCTCCCAAAAGCTTCCCAGCGCAAAAACAGGCGAGGAAAGAAGGAAGGAAGGAAGGAAGGAAGGAAGGAAGGAAGGAAGGAAGGAAGGAAGGAAGGAAGGAAGGAAGGCAGGCAGGCTTCACTTGAAAATGCCAAATATTTCTCAGGATAGGTTTGAGATGTGGGGGTGGAAAACAGATAAAAAACAACGAGAATCAATCTTGCAAAGCGGGGTAGGGGAGGGTAAAAGGAAGGGAAACACTCCCCATATTAGCCAGGAAAAGGATGACTGATAGACACTCCAGACCAGGCAGGAGAAGGTGGGGAGTGCAAAGGGGGTGTAAGCAGAGAAATGTTTCTCTCGATTCAAGTGCTGCCTCCTTTCCTCGCCACGTTGCCCCCAGAAACCCACCAACGATTTGAAACGCTTACCCTTTCAATCCCGCTTTCGAGCCCAACTCCAACTGTGTGTAAAACCCAGGGAGGCGTCTGAAGGGAGGTTGGGGGAGGAAGAAGCTCTAGGCGGTGGAAAGGAAAGCGGCTTTTCTTCTCCTCCTCCTCCTCTGTTCTTCCCCCCTTGGTGCTGGATTACAGTGTGAACAAGCCCTGGGCAAGGGAGCTGGCATTGTGTCGCCTTCCCACCTCGGCGGAGGCTGGTCCTGCTCTCCCAGGTCCCCGGCGGTCGCCTCTCCGAGGCTGCGGGCTTCCAGAAAAGAAGGGATGGTGCGGGTGGGAGGGAGGGAAAGAAGGAGGGAGGCAGAGGGAGAGAGTGGGGAAAAGAGGAGGGAGACAGAAAGAGGGAGGGGGAAGAGAGAGGGAGAGAGAGGGAGAGAGAGAATCGCCTAATGCAATCAAATCGATCTGATCTCCACCATCTGTCGCCTGCCACTACACACAACCGTTAAAATAAGGAAAAACGGGAATCACTGACAGCTCGAGAAAGGTGGGTATTGCCATGCCGCCGAGTCCATTCCGAGCAGAGCTGAACTAGGGGATGGCCAGCAAAAGACAAACAGTTGCCCAAGCTCTGAAGCCATCCCCAACATGCTCAGGGGTGGATGCAGTGAGGAAGAGCTAGCTGTGAGCTTCCTAAACGCTTTTCTTCCCGACTTGCCATTGGGAAAGGAGGGAAAATGCTAAAGGGGGGGGGGGGGCACAGTCCAGTCCACCCCCAACCCCGAAAAAATAGATGCGAGAAGAAACGTCTCTGTGCTCCCAGGTTTTCTTTCTGATCCCAAACATGTGTGAGCACTAGCAGAGCTGTTGAGTAGGACTCTGTGTCCGTCTCTCTCTCTCTCTGTGTGTGTGAGAGAGACTCTTGACCAGAGCTACCCATTTCCCTGTAGCATGAAGAGGAAAAAAAACCACACACTTCTCTATCTAGGCATCTTGTAAGCCTGCAGCCTCGGACACATGCTTCTTGCTTTAGGAGCTTCCTATGGCTGGTGTTGTTTCATTTGTGAGTGAAATCGGAACCCCCTTTTTTTGGTGATCCGAATCCCTCTAAGATAAGGTCTGGAGAGGAAATCTCAGAGCTGCTAATGTCATCGAGATTGACACCAACTCAGGATCATGCCAGCAACCTTTGGCATCCTACCCCCCCCCCCTGCTCCCGCCCTTCTGGGAATTTTTTTTTTTTGAGAAAACATTTCCTATCAGGGACATTTGGACACAGGCGGGTTCAGTGTGGGTTTCCCAACCTCCTTTCTTGAGGCATGGAGAAGGGAGGGACACACACACACACACACACACACTTTTCCCTATATAGGTGTGTTTTTCTATATAGGCAGACCCTAGTTCTGTCTGGCCACCTCACCTCCCTTTCTGGGTGAATCTTTTGAAATGTATACATGCATAAAAGTGTGTAGCAATGATAAAAAATATACTGGTTTTGTTCATTTTCCACCAACAAACACACTCTGAAAGGATCCCACCTTCAAACCCCCAAAGACTAAATCCACCCGGAGAGCCTATTGAAAATAAACACATGGTGCAAATATGTGTGTTAAGTCAGAAGAGAACCAGCCAGTCACCAGATATGTACAGGGCGCTGTCCACATCGCTGGTGCTGAAAGGAGGCCAAATGAACGCGGGTGCTCTGTTCATAATACAATCAGAAGAGCCCGATTGATTTTTTCCCCCCTTCCTCTTTTTATATCAGGCTTCTCTTCTACATCAAGATTAACCCTGTTTGGTTAGTAAGTGCGGGAGGGACGTCTCGGAAAGCCCGGCATTAAACAATGAAGCGTTGAGGCTCGTTCTCCAGCGGGCTGTGTGTGGACGCCTCTCCGGAAAGTTTGGCTTCCTCTTTTCGAGGCGGGCGGCGAATACGATGAGCCTCGGGAAAGGACGAGCGCGAGCGGCTCCCTCCACACGCGCCAGCCTTTTGTTTCAATATCCATTAATTAAGCCGACCTACGCCGCAAAGCCTAGGTCCCAGCCACGTGGCTGAGCCCAACCTCGCCGGCTGATCATTCGTGTCCAACGATTGCCCTCTGCAGGTCAGCCTTCGAGTCCTCCTCGGGTTGGGAAAGGTAGGGGCAGGCAAGATCTGGGTGGCAGGCAGATCTGGGGGACTTGGCAAGAACAAATCCCTCTGTTAGCAGGTCCTCAATATTTAGGGTGTGTGTCTGTGCGGCCCCCTCCCGCCTCCCCATGCGAGTGGGTTGTGTGCCTGCCCTCACGTGTGGATTCAGCATCACGCATGTCGCATGTCGCCTTCTGTCTCAAAGTGCCTTCCTTTCTGTGGGCTTGGTTCCTTTCAGAGAGGGGGGATTACGTGTAAAGCGTGTTCCTAGCCTTCAGAACTCCCCTTCTCTTCCCCCCTCCCTTTCATCCTCCCTGTTTAGTCTGGACTAAAATATGGAGATAGCAGGAATCGAATCTCCCAGCATGAGTGTCTTCTAGGGGCCCTTCCACATAGCCATACAACACAGAATATCAAGGCACAGGCATGGGGTGGGGGCTTGAGGGGCTTCAGCCCCCAACCCCCAAACTCCCAGGGTGATCTGCAAGAAGGCTTTACTGGTACATTATTTAAACAGTTACAGTATGTTTATTCATATCATGATCTGATCACCATGCTCAATATATTCCATATGCATGGGGGTGTTGGGATAAGGATACAAAAGGTTTGCTAAGGTAGATTCTCTCTCACTCAGACTCACCCTCCCTCCCCCCCCCCCCCCAATCAAACTCCTGGTTATTGGCCTGTCAATGCAGAAAATCCCACATTATCTGCTTTGAACTCGATTCAGTTATTCCACTTCCTTGATATTCTGGGTTATATGACTGCGTGGAAGGGCCCTAAGGGCACAGAAAGGCTGGTGCCAATGTATGGACTAAATCCAAATCAAAATGGGGAAGACTCCGCCAACAAGGAGGAAAAACAGACAACCTCTGAGGACAACCTCTGAGGATGCCTGTCATAGATGCAGGCGAAACGTCAGGAGAGAATGCTTCTGGAACATGGCCATACAGCCTGTGCGTATAGCCTTCAGAACTCCCCTTCTCTCCCCCCTCCCTTTCATCCTCCCTGTTTAGTCTGGACTAAAATATGGAAATAGCAGGAATCGAGTCTCCCAGCATGAGTATCTTCTAGGGGCCCTTCCACACAGCCATACAACCCAGAATATCAAGGCACAAGGCATGTAGGGGGGGGGGGGGGGGAGGGCTTGAGGGACTTCAGCCCCTCTCCCAAATTCTCAGGGTGGTCCGCAGGAAGGGTTTACAAGAACATTATGTAAACTGTTATGTTTATTCATATCATGATCTGATCACCATGCTCAATATATCCCATATGCATGGGGGTGTTGGGATAAGGATACAAAAGGTTTGCTAAGGTAGATCCTCTCTCACTCAGACTCACCCCCCAAATCAAACTCCTGGTTATTGGCCTGTCAATGCAGAAAATCCCACATTATCTGCTTTGAACTAGATTCAGTTATTCCACTTCCTTGATATACTGGGTTATATGGCTGTGTGGAAGGGTCCTAAGGCACAGAAAGGGTGGTGCCAATGTATGGACTAAATCCAAATCAAAATGGGGAAGACTCCACCAACAAAGGGGGGAAACAGACAACCTCTGAGGATACCTGTCATAGATGCAGGCGAAATGTCAGGAGAGAATGCTACTAGAACATGACCATACAGCCTGAAAAACCTACAACAACTCAGTCAGAAAGCCGATTGATTACATATGACCAAAATTCTCTAGGAAATATTGTTGAGCCTATCTTAATTCATACTTTCCCTTCATGTGCCTTGTATTAGACCCAAATGGCTCAGGGTCCTTCCACACAGCTCTATATAGGAGAATATCAAGGCAGAAAATCCCACATTATCTGCTTTGAACTGGGATATATGGCAGTGTGGACTCAGATATTCCACTTCCTTGATATTCTGGGTTATATGACTGTGTGGAAGGGCCCTAAAGCACAGGAATGGTTGGGGCAGTGTGTCGATTAAATCCACATAAAAATGGGAAAGACCCCACCAACAGGAAACAAAAAACAGCCAGAAAGCTGATTACATTTGACAAAAATTCTCCAGTTTGTACAGGAAATACTGTTAAACCCATCTTATATACTTCTTAATTCATACTTTCCCTTTGCCTGCCTTGTATTAGACCCTAATGGCTCAGGGCCCTTCCACACAGTTCTATATTCCAGGCAGATATCCTACAATATCTGTTTTGAACTGGGTTATCTTAGTCCACACTGACATATATTCCAGTTCAATGTGGTATTTTCTTCAGCTGTGTGGAAGGGGTCTCAATGTTCAATGTGTTGTCGATGGCCGGAATCACTGGGTTGCTGTGAGTTTTCCAGGCTGGCCATCTTCCAGAAGCATTCTCTCCTGACGTTTCACCCACATCTATGGCAGGCATCCTCAGAGGTTGAGAGGTCTGTTGGAAACTAGGAAAGTGAGGTTTGTATATTTTTGGAATAATGTCCAGGGTGGGAGAAAGAACTCTTGTCTGCTTGAGTCAAGTGTGAATGTTGCAATTGGCCATGGCATTGTATAGCCTTGCAACTTCAAAGTTTGCTGCTTCAAGCCGATGGAATCCTTTGTTGGGAGGTGTTAGCTGGCCCTGATTGTATCCTGTCTGGAATTCTCCTGGGTTTTTTTTTAAAGTGTTGTTCTTTAGTTACTGTCCTGATTTAAATCTTTTTTTAAAAAAAACCTGGTAGCTATATTGTGTTCATGTTCATGGTTTCCTCCTTTGCTTGTGGGTCTCAATGGCTTCTCTGTGCAGACATGGTAGTTGTTAGAGTGGTCCAGCATTTCTGTGTTCTCAAATAATATGTTGTGTTCTCTCTCTAGCCCAGTGTTTCTCAACCTGGGGGTTGGGACCCCCAGGGGGGTCGTGAGAGGGTTTCAGAGGGGTCGCCAAATGCCATCAGAAAACATATATTTCTGATGGTTTTAGGAAGCCCTTTGGCAGAGAAGGTTGAAGATCTCTCAGCTTGTCCTTCTCTTTCTTTTTGGAAACAGACAGCGAATTCTCCCACCTAAAGCTCTCCTTTGCTGTGATTGGCAGGCCTCCCAGCCAAGGGGAGGGCTGTTTCTGAGACTCCAAGCAGGGAGGGGAGAGCAGGCGTGCTTGGCGCATGGCAGCATGATGCTCATGTGTGGGTGAGGGCGAGAATGAGAGGTGGGGTGGAGGCTCGCGCCAGCTTGTCCCTTCAAGGCATGAGGGTTCTGTATAGGAAGTTTGATCCAGTTCTATCATTGGTGGGGTGCAAGGGGCTCTTTGATTGTATGTGAACTATAAATTCCAGAAACTACAACTCCCAGATGTCAAGTTCTATTTTCCCCAAACTCCACCAGTGTTCACATTTGGGTATATTTAGGATTCGTGTCAAGTGTGGTCCAGGTCCATCATTGTTGAGTCTCTGGAAGTAGGTGAACTACAACTCCCAAATTCAAGGTCAATGCCCACCAAACCATTCCAGTATTTGCTGTTGATCATGGGAATTTTGAGTGCCAAGTTTGTTTCAATTCCATTGTTGGTGAGTTCAGAATGCTCTTTGATTGTAGGTGAACTATAAATTCCAGCAACTACAACTCCCAAATGTCAAGTTCTATTTTCCCCAAACTCCACCAGTGTTCACATTTGGGTATATTGAGGATTCGTGTCAAGTGTGGTCCAGGTCCATCATTGTTGTGTCTATAGTGCTCTCTGGATGTAGGTGAACTACAACTCCCAAACTCAAGGTCAATGCCCACCAAACCATTCCAGTATTTGCTGTTGGTCATGGGAATTTTGAGTGCCAAGTTTGTTTCAATTCCACTGTTGCAAGAGTTCAGAATGCTCTTTGATTGTAAGTGAACTATAAATCCCAGCAACTACAACTTCCAAATGACAAAATCAACCCACCCAGGCACAAAAATACCGTTATGAAGTAGCAATGAACATAATGTTATGGTTAGGGGTCACCACAACATTAGGAACTGTATTAAGGGGTCGCAGCATTAGGAAGGTTGAGAAACACTGCAAGTCTAGCCATTCTCACTCCTTCAGGAATGGGTTGGGTTTTAGTCTAGGAACACATGAGTGTTGTTGTGTTGACGCCTTTGCAGATTCAATGGACAAAGAGCAGCACAAATGGACAAAGTGTGGTAAGGGGGAGGGGGGGATCCCTACCACCGACCTTAATTGCCTCTTGATAAGGATCGTTTTCTCTTTCTGTAAGGAAGGCTGTAAGTAACTTCTGATTCCTGGTCAGGTATGATTCCCGCCGCGATAGTTGGCCGCGCTTCATAGGGCGCCAGTGAAGAGTCAATCAATAATATGCAAAATGCCCTATTAGGAGATACTAAGGAAGGCTAATTATTAATCTCTCGCTTAAAGGTAATGGAAGAGCGTTTGATTTGTCCTATTTAAAAAACATTAAAGAAAGGAAAAAAGATATATTCAGAGGGGTATTCATAACAAGTCTGCTCATCCCCCCCATTCCTTCCCTTTCTTGGCCTTGGTGCCTTGTGTTCATAGAATGGGAATCAAAGCTTACTCAAGGAGCAGAGGAAAAAGGGGTCTGTGGGTGCGTCTACACCATGGATGAGCAAACTTCGGTCCTCCAGGGGTTTTGGACTCCAACGCCCACAATTCCTAACACCCAGTAGGTTGAAATCCAAAACACCTGGAGGGCCGAAGTTTGCCCATCCCTGGTCTACACTGTAGAACAGGCCTGGGCAAACTCTGGCCCTCCAGGTGTTTTGGACTTCAACTCCCACAATTCCTAACAGCCAGAATTTGCCCAGGTAGGCTGTTAGGAATTGTGGGAGTTGAAGTCCAAAACACCTGGAGGGCCAGAGTTGGCCCAGGTAGGCTGTTAGGAATTGTGGGAGTTGAAGTCCAAAACACCTGGAGGGCCAGAGTTGGCCCAGGTAGGCTGTTAGGAATTGTGGGAGTTGAAGTCCAAAACACCTGGAGGGCCAGAGTTTGCCCAGGTAGGCTGTTAGGAATTGTGGGAGTTGAAGTCCAAAACACCTGGAGGACCAGAGTTTGCCCAAGTAGGCTGTTAGGAATTGTGGGAGTTGAAGTCCAAAACACCTGGAGGGCCAGAGTTGGCCCAGGTAGGCTGTTAGGAATTGTGGGAGTTGAAGTCCAAAACACCTGGAGGGCCAGAGTTGGCCCAGGTAGGCTGTTAGGAATTGTGGGAGTTGAAGTCCAAAACACCTGGAGGGCCAGAGTTTGCCCAGGTAGGCTGTTAGGAATTGTGGGAGTTGAAGTCCAAAACACCTGGAGGGCCAGAGTTAGGCTGCCCAGGTAGGCTGTTAGGTATGTTAGTGGGGAGTTGAAGTCCAAAACACCTGGAGGGCCAGAGTTTGCCCAGGTAGGCTGTTAGGAATTGTGGGAGTTGAAGTCCAAAACACCTGGAGGGCCAGAGTTTGCCCAGGTAGGCTGTTAGGAATTGTGGGAGTTGAAGTCCAAAACACCTGGAGGGCCAGAGTTGGCCCAGGTAGGCTGTTAGGAATTGTGGGAGTTGAAGTCCAAAACACCTGGAGGGCCAGAGTTTGCCCAGGTAGGTTGTTAGGAATTGTGGGAGTTGAAATCCAAAACACCCGGAGGGCCAGAGTTTGCCCAGGTAGGCTGTTAGGAATTGTGGGAGTTGAAGTCCAAAACACCTGGAGGGTCAGAGTTGGCCCAGGTAGGCTGTTAGGAATTGTGGGAGTTGAAGTCCAACACACCTGGAGGGCCAGAGTGAAGTCCAAAACACCTGGAGGGCCAGAGTTTGCCCAGGTAGGCTGTTAGGAATTGTGGGAGTTGAAGTCCAAAACACCTGGAGGGCCAGAGTTTGCCCAGGCCTGCTGTAGAATGAATGCAGTTGGACACCACCAGGGATCAATGCTATGGAACTATAAGAGTCGTCTTACAGTGTCTTTAGTCTTCTCAGTCAAAGAATGGTGGTACCTCACCAAACTACAAATCCCAAGATCCCATAGCATTGAGACATAAGTTAAAATGGTGTCAAGCCACATTAATTTTTACAGTATTTATAGGGGAAAAATAAATATATTATTATAAATATATTATTATAATATTATTATTATTGGTTTTTTCCCCCCGGATATATAAGCAGTGGACAAGCTTTCAATGGGATTCTAACGCACTCCCATGTGACTAGACAGACATATTACAATCCCCACCCAATGACGTCACTTGACTGCCTCTGGCTGCCTCTTCCAACCCGAAGTAACAGAGAGACTGGGAGTTGTCATTTCAGCGACTTTTCAGTTAAAGATTTGCAACAAAGGTGACTCTTTGTTCCTGGAAGTCATCTTGAAAGTGTCAATAGAGTAGTTGGCTGGTTGGCTATTACCCTGAAATGTAAATCGGACTCAATGTGAATCTTGACTGGATGGAGCCACTGGATGGAGATGTCTATTGACATCTTGGAAGTGTCAATAGAGTAGATGGCTGGTTGGCTATTATCCTGCAATGTAAATCGGACTCAATGTGAATCTTGACTGGATGGAGCCACTAAGGCTGGATCTACACCGCCCTACATCCCAGGATCTCCTCTTAGATTATCTGTTTATTCCAGATTACCTGGCAATGTAGACTCATGTAATCCAGTTCAAATCAGATAATCTGGGATTAGATCATGGGGCATAGGAAAGCGATTTGGCAAAGGTGGATGCTTTCCTAGGAGATGGACAGCCATCGTTTTTCATTTTAAAAGGAGGAAAGCCAAAGTACTTTGAGGAAAGGGGGAATTAAATCTGTGATATTACTAAGGATGAGGAGAAAGCCAATTGTGAGTCCCAGGAAGAGTAGACCCACTATGTTGTTGAAGGCTTTCATGGCCGGAATCCCTGGGCTGTTGTGAGTTTTCTGGGCTGTATGGCCATGTTCCAGAAGCATTCTCTCCTGACAGGCATGTAGC
The DNA here is from genome assembly GCA_030556195.1 of Anolis apletophallus. Classification (NCBI taxonomy): domain Eukaryota; kingdom Metazoa; phylum Chordata; class Lepidosauria; order Squamata; family Anolidae; genus Anolis; species Anolis apletophallus. Next base: position 120,503,690 of record JARBWK010000005.1, on the reverse strand, counting down.
CAGGGGGGGGCTAAGGGGGCTTCAGCCCCCCGAAATTCTCAGGGTGGTCAGAAGGCCTTACTGGTACATTATTTAAACTGTTATGTTTATTCATATCATGCTCTGATCACCATGCTCATTATATCCCACATTAATGGGGTTATTGGGATAACAATACAAAAGGTTTGCTAGGGTAGACCCTCTTCCACCCAGTCTCAGCCCCCCCAACCAAACTCAGCCCCCCCCCCCAATCAAAATCCTGGCTACGGCCCTGTCTCCTGACGTTTCACCCACATCTATGGCAGGAATCCTCAGAGGTTGAGAGGTCTGTTGGAAACTAGGCAAGTGGGGTTTATATATCTGTGGAATGTCCAGGGTGGGATAAAGAACTACTGTCTTTTGGAGGCAAGTGTGAATGTTGCAATTGGCCACCTTGATTAGCATTGAATGGCAACATTGACACTTGCCTCCAACAGACAAGAGTTCTTTCTCCCACCCGGAATATTCCACAGATACATAAACCCCACTTGCCTAGTTTCCAACAGACTTCACAACCTCTGAGGATGCCTGTCCTAGATGTAGGCAATATGACCATACAGCCCAGAAAACTCACAGCAACCCAGCAGACCCATTGCATCGATGGAACCTAGAGATGTTGGTTCCCCAAGTTCCCATTCTTACAAGTGGGTTGATTCAATGTGAAACAAGCAATTTACTGAGGGTCCAAATGGGCCCTAAGGAGGAAAGCTAGTGGCCGCCAGTCGATTGATCCAGAACCTATTTCCATACCTCCAGCGTCCCCAATCGAAAGGCCCAGTCGGGCAGCAGAGCCCCTGAACGCCAGTATGAGACCCTCATTGCCAGCCTACTTTACTAACGATAACAGCTCCCTGGCCGAAGGACTGAAAGAGCTGGAGCAGAGCAGGGGAGGCAGGAAGAGAAAAGGAAGAGCGGCAGTTGAAAGAGTAGGAGGAGGAAGGGGAAGAGGGAAAGAAGGAGAAGGGGGAAGTGGAGGAGGATAAAGAAGAGGAGGAGGAAGAAGAGAAGGGAGGGGGAGGGGAGTAGGACAAGGTAAGGGGGAGGAGGAAGAGGGAAAGAAGGAAGAGAGGAGGAAGAGAAAGAGAAGTAGGGAAAATATGAAATAAGAAGAGGTGAAGGGGAATGAAGGGGGAGAGGAGGAGGAAGAGAAAGTAGTGGAGATGGAGGAAGGAGAGGAGTAGGAAAAAGAGAGAGGAAGAGGGAAATGGCGAAGAGGAGGAAGAGGAGGAGGAAAAAAGAGGTGAAAGAAGGAGGAAGGAGGGGGAGAGAAGGGAAAATAGAGGAGAAAGAGGGGGAAAGGGAGAAAGTGAAGTAGGAAAAGAAAGAAGGAAAGGAAGAGGAAGAAGAAGAGGAGGAGAGAGGAGGGGAAAAGGAAGAGAGAAAGGAGGAGAAGGAGGAAGAGAAGGAGGAGAAAAAAGGTGAAAGAACCAGAAGAAACAGAGGAGGGGACGTGGAGAAAGAGGAAGAGGAGGAGAAAGAGGAGAAGGAGGAAGAAGAGGAAGAGGTGGAAAAGAAAAGGTGGAGAGAGGAGGGGAGGAGGAAGAGAGAAAGGAGGAAAAGGAGGAAGAGAAGGAGAAGGAGGAGAAAAAAGAGAGGAAAGAACCAGAAGAAATGGAGGAGGGGACGGTGGGGAAAGAGGAAGAGGAGGAGAAAGAGGAGAAGGAGAAAGAAGAGGAAGAGGAGGAAAAGAAGAGGTGGAGAAAGTCAAGTAGGAAAAGAAAGAAAAGGAGGAGAAAGAAGAAGGGGAGAGGAGGGGTGAGGAGTAAGAGGGAAAGGAGGAAGAGAAGGAGAAGGAAGAAGAAGAAGAGAAAGAAGAAGCGGAGGAGGGGAAAGAGCAGAAGGAGGGGAAAGAAGAAGAGGAGAAAAAGGAGAAAGTCAAGTAGGAAAAGAAAGAAAAAGAGAAGAAGAGACAATGAGAGGGGAAGGAGGAAGAGGGAAAGGAGGAAGAGAAGGAGAAGAGTAGACCTACTGCATCGCTGGTACCTACAGGGATGTTGGTCTTCCCCAAGAAAGGGAGGAGCGGGAGGAAGAAGAAAGAAGAATGGCTTTTGTTATGGTAAGAAATCTGATACTAATGGAATTGTGCAACCCCTGAGTAAGCTTCAGCATCTGGAAAGAGCCTATCACGTCGAGCTCAGTCTCTTCCTTTGAAACTCTCTTTCTTTCCCTGTCACTCACTCAGAAACTACACACAGACACACATAACAGGAGTTGAGACACGCGAGCCCTGTTCAATGCGAGACCGGCTATACGTTCCCTTTCATTCTCCCGAGAACATTTGCCCACTCCCTGGACGGCTGGACGTAGCGGATGTCTCGTTTGTCCAGGTCGTCAATCTTTCATTCACCCTCACGAATTAATCTTGGCGACTCTGTGTTCTACGTCACGTCTGGTCCTTCGGCGGCGAACAGAACAGAGCGGTGGAATCTATGACGTCAAATACCCCCCCCCCCTTTCTTTCATGTTTTGCTGACATTGGAGTCATAATGTCTCAAATATATCTCTTTTCCCAGACCTTAAGGTTTCACTAGGACCTTATCCTGGTGGACACATTCCCCCTTAGTGGTGGTTCCAAATCCACAAGGCTCTCCTAGGGTGCATCTACACCAGGGGTGGGCAATTATTTTTCCCAAGGGGTCACAAGAGAGCCCAAAAATATTATGTAGGGCCACACCTAAAGGCTGAACTCTAATCTACATTTTTTTATTTATTTACTATATTTACTATATATTACACATCATTAATATTAACAGATTAATATATCAAGAAATATTCATATATTATTAGTATTAATATCATAATTATGATATTATAGTATATATATAGACATTACAATATATTGAAATTATAATATAATATAACATTATATTATTTAATTTATTATTATTTTAAAATTATTTATTTATTTATTTATTTATTCGATTTAATAGACCGCTCTCTCTGGAGCCCAGAGCGGTTTACAGCATAAAACCAGATAAAACACATAAAAACAGCATATAAAACCAATTATAAATATATATTTATAATAATAATAAAAACCACTAAAATTAAATAAAATTCAAGAAGACAAGGTGCGAACCAAGATGAAGGCTGACATCCTCAAGAGAGGAAGCATCCCAAGATGGAATGGCCCAATGGCCCCAGCCCAGAGGATGGCAAAGCGGACCCAGCCGCCACCGCAGCAGAGCAGAGCAGCAGGCGATCGGAGGCTACAGGCCTCCGCCCGCTCTCACCCCCAGCCGTTCCCCAGCTGATTGCCCTGCTATGGAGTGCCTGCCATCCCCGGGCCTGCAGGGGGAGCAGTCGGCGATCTGAGGCGGCTTATTTGACCTGGCGACCCGGAAGACGACCAAGTCTTCCGGGTCGCTAGGGCGATCAGCCCCTGCAGGTCGCCGAGTGCTCCTGCTGCAGGCCCGGATCACCTCCAAGGATTGCAGGCACTCCAAAGCTGCCACTCCTCTGGCCTGTCTGCTGACACAGGCCCCACAGAGCCCACGATGGGATGGTGATAGCGGCACCCCTTCTTCTTGGCCTCGCGCCCAACGCCCTTTTCCCCGGGCCGGACAGAATCGGCTGCCGGGCCGCATCTGGCCCGCAGGCTGTGGGTTGCCCGCCCCTGATCTACACTGTAGAATTAAATGCAGTTTGACCCCCACTTTAACTGCCATGGCTCAAGGCTATGGAAGCATGGAAGTTGTAATTTCACAAGGTCACTCTTTAGCCTTGCACCAAAGGGCAAATCATAGGAATCCATTACAAGTGGGGTCACTTTAGTTTGGTAAAAGAAGTTTAAGTAGGGACCTCGTCACACTAGAGAATGAATCCACTATAAATCTGGTTTCTGTCTCCTGCAGAGTTCTGGGGTTTGTAGTTTAGGGAGGAGCCTTTAACAGCCTCACTAAACTACAAACCCCAGAATTCTGCAGGAGGCAGGAACCAGATTTAAAGTGGATTCATTCTCTATGAAGTAGTAGAAGATGGCAGTTTATTAGCAATGCTTTGACTGTGCCTTCCTGTCTGGCAGAGGGGTTGGACTACATAGCCTTTTGGGGTCTCTTCCAAGTCCAGGGTTCTGTGCAGTGTAGCTGCACACATAACGGCATGTTTTATTTATACCTATGTTCAGTGAGATATCCTAAAGCTTCTCTCCATTCATCTCCCTCCCCATAGCTATCCATTAATTTCCTCTGCAGACAGACACCAATTCTCTTCTCAAACAAGCAGACCGGCTGGAGTTCTGTTGCTTCCAGGCTCCAGCGTCTATCGCAGAGGCTTTAGGCAGAGCGAAGGAGACCCCTGCTGGCCAGACGCGGAAATGCAACGGGGAATAACTTTTCTTTACAAAGAGCCAGGGTGGGGCAGCCGGGTGGGAGAGGCAGCCAAGGCTTAAATGCTGCCTGAAGACCTGAAAAGGTTTTCTGAAGACCCTCTGCAATAGCAGTCCCGGATACCCGACTGTTAGAAAGCAAAACCAGTCGTTTTGGTACTGCTATTTCTGTTCTGCTCCTGTTCTGACAATACACAAAGTCCCCCCCCATGTCTTTGTTCTCTCTCAAACTGTGCCCTTCTACATAGCCATATAACCCAGAATATCAAGGCAGAAAATTCCACTTTATCTGCTTTGAACTGGGTTATATGATTCCATACTGCCATATATTCCAGTTCAAAGCAGAAAATGTGGGATTTTATTCAGCTGTGTGGAAGGAAGAATTTTAGGAAGAACTTCCTGACTGGGAGAGCCGTTCAGCACAGGCCCGGATTAACACTTTTTTGTGCCCTAGGCCACATTTTGGAATTACACCCCCTTTAAGCCAACCTCTACCGCCCCGCCCCCACCACCACTCAGACCCACACTTGGCTGGCTTTCGCCATGGTGCCTCCGGAGCAGAAGAGAAAGGTGAGTAGGCACCATCCCGCCACCTCCAAGGTCCCCATTCCCACTGGCTGGAAAGCTCCGCTGTGCTCTGAAGGTCTCCTCGGGAGGCCTGGGGAGAACGCAGCAGGTGCAAACTTGCTCCAAAGGCGCACACGAGGGAGAGAGAGCAAGAGAGAGAGATAGCAAGAGAGAGAGAGAGAGAGAGAGAGAGCAAGAGAGAGAGAGAGAGAGAGAGAGAGAGAGAGAGAGAGAGATGTCCGCTTGGCGTGCGCTCCCGCAGACCAAGGGAGGATTCAGGTTGGGATTTGTGCAGCTTTTGTTCAGGTGCTCCCGAAGGCAGGAGAGCCAGACCCTGGCCTTGATCCTTCCCTCCCTCTCGTGGCTCCCTTTGGCCAAGCAGCCCGCCCCGGTTTGGTTCGAGAGCGCAGGAGTGAGCCTGGGTTAGTGTGGTCTTATGCTGGAGACCTGGGAGAGGTCCACCCAAGCAACACCCTTTCTCTCCCCTCTTCCTCCCTCCCTCTCTTCCATCTTTACTTTCTTTCTTTCCTCCTAGTTGCCTCCTACTCCTCCTTCTCCCCTCGCTCCCACCACCCTCTCCCGGACTCTGCCGCTCAGCTCTGGCTGCAGGAATTTACAGTCTGCTGCCAGGGGAGCCGGGCGAGTCGCCATGGAGATGGCTTCCCCGGGAGCCAGGAGGTCAGGCCAACCAGAGACCCATGGGCAGCCCAGAGAGTGAGAGACTTTGCCGGGAGAAGGAGCGAGGAGGGGCATGAGAAAGGTTTTTTATTTTTATTTTTTGGTCTGTGATCTGCACCTCTCCTCAGCATGCACCCATAGGCCATGGCCTAGGTTGGCCTTATGGGTAATCCAGCCATGGTTCAGTAGTGGAACTCTCTGCCCCAGAGTGTGGTGGAGGCTCCTTCTTTGGAGGCTTTTAAACAGAGGCTGAATGGCCATCTGTCCTGGGTGCTTTGAATGTAATTTTCCTGCTTCTTAGCAGGGGATTCATTGGACTGGATGGACCATGAGGTCTCTTCCAACTCTATGATTCTAAAGGGCCTAAGAGTCAAAACCTCAGCCCATCCTCATTTGCATAGTGCAGTCTTACTGTAGAATTAATGCATTTCAGCACCACTTTAACTGTCATGGCTCAATGCTATGGAATCCCGGGATGTGTAGTTTGGCAAGGTAACATCTCTTTCTGGCAAAGAAAGATTAGTATCTTGTAAAACTACAATAGCCATGATTTCCTAGCATGGGGCCATTTACAATATAGTAATCCTTCTTTGTCAGAGAGAGGTGTTACCTCGCGAAACTACAGATCCCAGGATTTCATAGCATTGAGTCATGTTAGTTAAAGTGGTGTCAAAATGCATTAAAGAACCTCTGCTAAAGAGTGCTGTTGTGCTATAGCTTTGAGCCATGACCATTAAAGTGCTGTTGAACTGCCTTAATTCTACAGTGTAGATGCATCACTTCTGGTTTCTTGGATAAATACTAGGGGTGGATATCTCCAATTTAAATACTTTGAAATCCATTAATAGTTTGTATTTGAAATTATTTTTACCTTATATTGACCCTCAGCGTCCAACCCGGAAGTGAAGTTTCAAAACCGAACCTGGGATTGCCATTTTTTGTAAAGGTCATGTAATTAGATCGTTTTTCCCCCTCCTCAGTTCTCAACTCGCGAGAGGAGACTGGAGGGCAGCAGCACTCGCCTTTCTCCTCTCGCCAGCTGAGAGCTGAGGCGGGCGCTTTGGAAGCAGCCCGGCCATGCTTTCCTCCGTTTCCCCAGGCTCTCACCCACAAACGGAGGGAGAGCCTGGAGAACGGGAGGAAATTCCTCCTAGTTCTCAGCACGGAAGGAGGACGTGAGGGGATCCCCCCTTCTCTGCCAAGATCTAAACGGTTTAGATCGTGGCAGGGAAGGAGGGGTGTCCGCACCTCCTTCTCTGCCATGATCTAAATGCGCCAAGGCTTGGTGAGCTGGGGAGGGAGGGAGGGAAGAGAGGAGGGCTTGCTCTCCCTTCTTCCCTCCCTGCCCCTCCCAGCTGAGAGGCATTGCGCATTAAATATAAATATCTGAGCTGGGGGGGGGGGACAACAAAAAGAGAGCAAGCTGGCCTAAGGAATAAAAACAAAAATTCTTTAGTAATTACGTTTCAATTACGAAATTTAGTTAAATTTTTTCAGAAAAGTTTCTATAACGACCCAGGAAGGGAAATCCCCCCCCCATGAGTTTAGAATCATTTTTAATGGATCAACCACCCCTAATAAATACCTATTGTGCCATCTCCTGACTAGGACAAAGAGACATCCTCTTTTGTACCCAACTTGTACAGGTGGGGCTGTATAAATAGGCATCACTGGAAGGAAGTAGGGGCAGAGCTTGGATCGGCATACACCTTGGCACCCCTCCACACTGGGGTGAAGGGGGAATTTTGGGTTTATCTCTGTAGTCTCTATGGCTTTGGAGGAAGTCCCCAAAATATCTCCTTTAGGTCTTCCTTTGGAGGGTTTGCCTCTCTTCTATGGGGCTTTATGGTCCGGGGTGGGTGGGTGGGTGGGGGAGGTTCCCAGGGATGGCCTTCCAGTAATGACCAGCCAGGACGGAAACCATCAATCTGGAGTGCCCCGAGGGTCAGGTGTTTCGCCTAATGGTTGGCTTGGCAGGTGGTCCCAAAAGATACCTGGCCTCACACCATTACCCATGCCCCACAATTAGTAAATTAGCCCAATTAACAATTTTAATTAGGTCAATAAATGGCCCATTTATTTCTCTACATCTTGTGTCTGGTCTTGTTGTTTTGCGGTGGGGATTTAATACCCGTTGTGCCATCTCCTGACTGGAGCAAGCAGACATCCCCTTTCGTACCCAACTTATGGCTGGCTGCAAACACAGCTCCTGATTGTGACAAGAGGAAAGGGATCAAAAGCAAAGCCAATGGAAGCTTGTCCTGATGAAAGACAAACTTCCTGTTCTTTCATTATTATTTTTTTCTGCACTACTGTAGATGGGGCAAAGCTTGGATGCAACTAATAACAAATACCAGTATTTTTTTGTGGCTAGTGAATTTGAGTTAGTTCCTTTGTTGGCTTTTTAATTTTTAATTTTTAATTTATTTTATTTTATTATTTCAGCTTCTAGACCGCTCCTTCTAGAAGCTCGGAGCGGTTTAAAGCAATGTAAAATACAGACAGGGTGATAAAACTATAAAATTAATCTAAAAATACTACTATCATTACAATGATTCTAAATATGTATGATTGTCATATAGTACTATGTTTATACTTTTTATAATGACTTTTGTATGTTTTTTCTGTCATTAATTGCAATACTTTACCATGCTGGAAACTGCCCTGAATCCCCTCGAGGAGATAGAGCAGTATACAAATAAAGGTTTCTTCTTCTTCTTCTTCTTATTATTATTATTTACTCAATACCTGACATAAGTGCCTGACAGTACTGATGAGACTCTCATTGCTTAGTGCCAGTTAGCACAACTATTCAAACAATTTGTAAAGTTCAGTAATGAAAAGACAAAGCACTCATTTTCAAAATAAAAGAGTAAAAATGTATTTGTTTCCCTCTAATGCACCCAAAGCACTTTAAAAAGCCAGAGAGCTGTCTGAGAGCTGATATCACTGTGTACTAGTTAACATGGTTTTTTTAAACTACACCTTCCAGAATTCCAGACAAGCATAACTAGTGGGCCAGAGGAATATAGGAACTCTAGTGTTGAAGAACAAAAGTGCATGATGCCCTTATTATTTTAAACATCATATTTATACAAATGTACATAGTGCATCTCTCTCTCTATTTCCCTCTCCCCCCCCTCTAATCTAACTACAGATGAGTAAAATATATGGCAAATTGTATGGTTCCTTGCAGTTTAGCTCAGCCACCCAGATGCTGTGTATGTGTAGTCTTCCATAATTAAGATCAGGAGTAAACAATTCTCAAGGAGCCTTGTCAGACTCTCAGGAATGCACTGTGAGCATTGATATTACCATTGCCATAATGGCGGCAGCAGCAAAAATAAAAATAAAACATACAATAAAAAATTCAAACAATCGGGCTTCCGGTCGGGCAAAGATGGCGGCTGGTCGGACGTCTTGAGGGCTCCTCAAGTTGCCAACCGCTTTCACTGGCCTGAGGGCGATCTGTGCCCTCACCTCCGGCTGTGCTAGGCAGCTGAGAGGTCGCGAAGCCGGGGGACTCCATCGCTGGCCCCAGAAGTGCCCCTCTCCTCAAGAGGGGGGACTGCGAGGGCCCGGTGGGGATCCCCGATCGGCGAGCAAGGCCACGAAGCGGGCAGCGGGCAAAAGCCTGCACCTACAGCCAGCCCAGCCCGTGCCAAATACGAGGAGGGGGAAAGCCAAAGGACCCCACAAACACAGGAGAGAAATCGCCAGAAGAAAGGTGGAAGGAGAGGCTCCCAACTGGAGGGCAAAGGTCCAGGTAAAGGCGAGCTACACAGCCCCGGGAAGCCAGGCGGGGAGGAAGAGGCTCAGGGGCCGAAAAACAGGCGACCCGTTGAAACGGGGAGAAGTTCAGCTCACCGGGGGGCCTCTAGGACGTTCTAGACCAGCCCGGGGGAAACGTGTGAGGAAGGCTGGGGACCCAAGATGGCACCGCGAAGTGCGTAGAGAAGGAAAGCACAACTTACGGAGGAAGGCGGCCATCTTGAAGGGGGCTTCGTCCTTGCTCCTGAGAGGAAAAGGGTGCGAAACCAAGCCGGAAGAGGAGGCAAATCACTGCCGGACCCGGGAGACGAGCAACGCGCAAACCGGAAGTGCGGCGGGGGAAGGGGAGAGAGACGGACAAGAGGACCGGAAGAGACACCAGAACCCCCCCCCCCCACTGACAGGGCAGCAGGGTCTGGCGGCGGGGAAGACTGCATGAGAGCTGCGGAGAGCGGCGCTGCCTAGAGGTGACCGGGAAGGAGGTGGGGCAGAGGAGGGAAAGGAATATCGCGGCCAGGAGACGGAGCAGGGGAAACGGAGGGGGCGAAAGAGCCCAACACTCCCTCCTCTCGCCCCCCCTCTCTCTTCTCGAAGATAAGGAAGGCTCTCTTCTCGGGAGCACACTGAAGCTCGGAGCCATACAAATAGCCAGCGGCTCTCCCCACGTCAGCACAGGAAGGTCAAGAGGTGAGAGCAGGAGTAGGTGGGGGAGAGAGGGGCAAGATAAAGGCAATTGCTGAGAAGGAAACAACAGTAAGAACACAGCAGCCCACTGTCCCTCCCTCGCCTCCCTCGTCATTGCAGGAAAGAAAAGGAGACTAAAGTGTGCAGGCTGTCCCCGGGAATCACCGGAACCACGCAGCCAGTGGATAGAGAGAACCATATTGACCCACGGGGATACACCAGCACTTCTAGAGGTAACAAGAGGAGAGGATCAAGGCCCCCCACTCCCTGCAGGCCCCCTACGCAGCCCCGAGGCAGGCAAAAACGCAAGCGCGCACGGCCAGCAAGGCACGGCAGGTGGGAAAGCCAAGGGACGAGGGCACTCGAACGGACGCCCTGGTTGAGGGAAACAACAAGGGAAAAATGGCAACCCCAAAGATATTCAAAGACGCCAAGGGGGTCCAGAAGAGGTTGGCAAATAACGAGGACACTACAATGAAGGACATATTGAAAGAGCTTCAGAGGCTCTCCGAGAAGCAGGATGCAACACAAAGGAAAGTAGATGAAGCGGCGGCGAGGCATGATGCCCAACTGCAAGAACTCAGGACGGATCTGAAAAAAGAGCTCTCGACGGTGCGCGACGAAATTCTCTCAATAAAACAGGAGGGAGACAAGATTAAAACCTCACAAGGGAAGCTACAAAAATGGGTGGAGTCCTTGGAGGCGAGGAACGCAAAGTTAGAACAACTCCAGGAGAGGATGGAACAGACCACCCTGGAGACAAAGCTACGCTTTAGAAACCTAAGGGAGGACCCGCAGGAAGACGTGCAGAGAATCATCAGTTCACTCTCGTCTACCATTATAGGCAAAGATGAAGAGGAGATACATCGGGATATAGATAAAGCGTACAGAGTCCCGTCTTCATACGCGAGAAGGAACAATGTGCCGAGGGACGTGGTGGTCCAATTCTATAGAAGAAAAACCAGAGATGAAATACTAACGAAACAAAGGGAGGCGCCAGCAACATACAAAGGCCAAAAGGTCATTGTGCTAAAGGAATTCACGGCAGCCTCGATCAGTAAGCGAAAGAACTACCTCTTCCTCACGGAGGAGTTGAAGAACAGGAAAATCAGGTTTAGATGGGAAAAGTCGGAAGGGATTATGGTAACATACAAGGAAAAAAGGTACTGGTTGACCACCGTGGCCAAGGCACAGGAGTTTCATCTAAACCTTTTGAAGGAGTCGGGCATGAGATCCGCGTCCCAGCTTGAGCAGAATGAAACAACCAAGAGGCGGCGATTCTACTCCCCGACTGAGGAGACAACTCAACTCAATAGGAGACATCAGGAGACAGAGATGAACACGACGACACGGATAGCGGACAACAAGAACGACGACACGGGACACACAGTGGAAATGCAACATGTATGACCCATTAACACAACTACAGTGCTTTTCCAACAACATCAACGGGTTGAACTCACCGATGAAAAGGAAAAGAACATTCAACTCACAGGAAGAACAAATGGGACATTGTGGCTTTGCAAGAAGTTAACATCAAAAAGGCCCACGAGCATCATTTGGTATCCAAAGGTATGGGTAACTTATTTTGCTCGCTAGCAGGTGAAAAAAAGAGAGGGGTTGCAACATACATCAGCGACAAGGTACCAGCCAAACTGGCATTCGCGGACACAGAGGGGAGAATAGTAGGGGTGATGTTGGAGGTGGGGCTGTCACGCCTCCTGGTGTGCAACATCTATGCGCCTAATGGTCTCAAATCAGAATTCGCCCAGCTGCTCGCGGCACTCATAGATGATCAGGAGTATGATGGTCTGATCATTCTGGGCGATTATAACGGAGTAACGAACCCCCGAATGGATAGAACACAGTCCATCGCGAAACCCAAGAAAGCAGGACAAGACCCCCGGGGGTTCTACCTAAGACCCTCACGCACATGCTAGAGGACCTTGCTCTTGAAGATGCCTGGCGACTCCACAATCAAAAGGAAAGGGATTACACGTTCTACTCGCACCGGCATCAAAGCTGGTCATGGATAGACATGGTCTGGATGTCCAGATTGCTGGTGCCGCGTGTAGCCCAAATAAAGATACTCCCGAGGGATCAGTCGGATCACTGCCCGATCATATTTGAGCTGAACCATAGGCCTCCGTCGAGACGCTGGAGGCTTAACGACAACCTGCTAAAGAAAGAAGAGGACATACAGAGGTACCGAGCACTGACGGCGGACTATTTTAAGACAAATGACGTGCCGGAAACAAGTCCGGAGGTGATATGGGACGCCTGCAAGGCAGTACTCCGGGGACATTTTATCCAACATAATGCAGGCAGAAATAAAGCGAAGCGAAAAGCAATACAGGATCTACAAACCCAAATTGCACTGGAGGAAGCAACTTTGAAAGAGCACCCAAAGAACCGGGCCTCGGTCGACAAACTGTCCCGGCTGAAAAAACAGAAACATCACCTGGGGGTAGAACAACTCTCCAAAGATCTCAAGTTCTTGAAACAGAGATACTTTCAGAACGCTAACAAGCCAGGCAGATGGCTGGCCAGAAAGATCAAAAGGAAGAAACAGCTGGGGTTCATAACCAAACTCCGAACAGGGGACACAACGATCCTGGGGGAAGAAGACATCCAGGACGCGTTCCAGGCCTTCTATTCAAAGTTGTATTTCAGAGACGCAATAAAAAAGGAGGATATAGAGCAGTATCTGGAGAGTGCATCACTGGGCAAGGTACCATCGCCCTATAGAGAGGCACTAAACGAAGAAATCTCAGAACTCGAAATAGAAAAAGCAATCAGAAAGTTGGACGCAAGCAAGGCCCCGGGGCCAGATGGACTAACGGCTAGATTCTACAAAACGTTGCAAGGCGAAATTCTCCCCTTCCTGAGGAAGATATACAACAGAGTACTACAGGAGGGGGTAACCCCGGATTCTTGGAGGGAAGCTAATATAATGGTAATCCAAAAAGAAGGAACGGATGGCACAAATGTGGCCAACTACCCGCCCATATCGCTTTTGAACATAGATTACAAGATTCTGGCAAACATTCTGGCCGAAAGACTAAAACTCTGGCTGAACATCTGGATAGCGCCCGACCAAAATGGTTTCCTCCCTGGCAGGCAAGCTAAGGATAACACCAGAATGGTAGTGGATCTGATCCACTACTATGAAATGCACCCGCAAAAAGAAATCGCCTTCCTGGCCCTGGATGCGGAGAAGGCTTTTGACAATTTAAACTGGGACTTCTTCAGCTTGCTCATGTCAAAAATGGAGGTAGGACGGCCTTTCCAAAATGCCATCGGAGCAATTTACAGGGATCAGTTTGCCAGAGTCTGGGTCAATGGGCGGCCAACGGGGAAATTCCCAATACAAAAAGGGACGAGGCAGGGTTGCCCTCTTTCCCCGCTGATATTCATCATGGCCATAGAAGTGCTGCTCAGATTCATCAGATCAAGCGATTGCCTGAAGGGCCCTTCGATTGGAGGCCATACAATTAAAGTTAAAGCTTTTGCAGATGATGTAATCTGCTTCATTGAGAGGCCGGTGTCCACGATCCAGTTCTGGTTGGAGGAAATAGAGAGGTTCGGCTCACTAGCGGGGCTAAGAATCAACAAGGATAAAACAAAGATCCTGACTAAGAATATATCCAAGAACCGACAGGAGCAGTTGGAGAGGGCCTCAGGCGTGCAACTCACCCAAACCATCAAATACCTGGGGGTTCACATAACGGCGCTGAACAGCCAACTGCAGAAGAATAACTACGAGGCAGTGTGGAAAAAAATTCAGAAGGATCTCGCTAGTTGGAAAAGTGCCAGCTTTTCTCTCATGGGAAGAATAGCGGTGACTAAAATGAACGTCCTGCCCAGGCTACTATACCTCTTCCAAACTCTGCCCATTATTAAATCCACGGCCATCTTTGACGCATGGAAGAAGGACATTCTCCGGTTCTTATGGGATGGAAAAAGAGCGAGAATTAAGTTCAAAGTGCTTACAGACAGCAGGCTGCGGGGAGGGCTGGATCTGCCGGACCTAAAGCTCTACTATGAGGCCTGTGGTCTGGTACACATAAGAGAGTGGATTAGTCTGATGAACACAGAGCTACTGGCCCTGGAGGGCTTCGACCTCCTTACGGGATGGCACGGACATTTATGGTATGGCAAACCAAGGCCAAACGAGAACTTCAAAAAACACCCGATAAGAGCGGCCCTGATGAGAATCTGGGAGACCTACAAGGGGAGGTTATATCAAAAAAAACCCCTGTGGGTATCACCCATAGAAGCGCAGCAAAGAAGCCTGTTGGGCTGGTCCGCTTGGCCAACTTATAAGGACATGTCAGTCAAAGTGGGGAAGAAGAGATGCCTCAAACCAAGGCTATTGCTACAGCAACAGTGCAAATCCCTCACTTGGCTCCACCTTTTGCAGGTCAAAACGAGCTTTCAGAGGGATGAACAAACAGGCTTCGAGGACGGGGAGCGCTTCTGGAATAGCTTCTTAAACAAAAAGAAGAAACTCATTTCCAAGGCCTACAGGCAACTCCTGGAGTGGTCAACAGAGACTGAGCAGGTAAAAACCTGCATGATAAAATGGGCACAAAATGTCGGCCACACAATCAGAATGCAAGAATGGGAAAAGATCTGGCGGAAGAACATCAAAATCACTTATGCCATCGATCTGAAGGAAAATTGGTACAAAATGTTCTTCAGATGGTATATGACCCCCCATAAACTGGGTCTGATGTACAAGTCCGCCCAGACAACATGCTGGAAATGTGGGTCACAGACAGGCACCTTTTACCACATGTGGTGGTCCTGCCAGGAAGCTTCAAAATATTGGAAAACAATCTTTATCCAAATTCAAAAGATCCTACGTGTCACGCTGGAGATGACGCCAGAGGCTTGCCTTCTAGGATTGGTGGAGAAAAGGGATCTTGCAGATGAGAACGATGAAAGGCTATTCTTGTTCCTCTCCACGGCAGCAAGGATGGTGTACGTGAAAAAATGGAAGTCTGAAGACGCGCCTTGCCTTGGAGATTGGGTGGATAAAGTCCAGGACATTATGAGCATGGATAGGCTTTCCTATTACATGAGTGAACTGGAGGGGACGGGTTTGCGCAGAATTGACTGGTCCCCCTTCGCGGACTACCTAAAGACCTGGGACTCAGATCAACACAGCTAGATCTCTTGATACAGGCACAAGACACTCAAGGCCCTGTCAGGAGGCAAATGGCTTCCTTCTCCTTCTCCCTCCCCCCCACACCACAAGGACAAGCGAATACACACTCTTCTTTCTCTCTCCCCCTCCAACTGAACAATATGGACAATACAAAAACACCGGAAGCCCGAAAGTTCCCCTGTCAGGAATGGAATCTCTATGCCTTGGGCCAGAGTAGATTCCACTCTGCCATGAATGGGATGATGTTCAGCTGAGTCAGAAGGATAGGACTGCAGCCATGAACTTTGCTCTACTTCTCTGCTAAGGAACACAATGGGATTGTGAACTTTGCTCCAGTTACCAGGAGGATATGAAGTAATATCCAAGAGGACTCTGGGTGGGAAAAGGACTACTGGGTATGCTGAGTCAGGGTGGCTGATGTAATCTTTACAGGATGTTGCATAGGGAGGGAGTTGGTATTTAAGGATTGTGGTGGAGGGGCTCGGGTGTCTTAGCTTTACAAGTTTGCTGTACTACAATAAATCACCATTGGAAGACGGAGGACTTTTGGCGTGTCTTTGGCGTGTCGAATTGGAGTTCCTGACAGAAGCTAAGACCCTGAATCTTTCCCAGGCGATGGAGAGGTTTTTGCATGCGGCGGAAGAATACCTGGAGAGCTGGGATTTCACTACGGATGCAGCCCGGCAAGCCCGGGAGGGGGAGTGGAATCCCATGGATGGGGTTGGCCTCCCGATCGGATTGGAGACCCAACAGGGGCGTGGGGCGGCTCCTTTCAGAGAGAAGTGATTTCTGCGGAGACCCAGCGATGGCATGGGGCGGCTCCGTTCGGAAATAAATACTCTCCGTTTTGGTGCTGGAGATGGAAGTTGGATGTTCCCATCCCAGCGTGTCGGTGGAGCGGGGCTCTCGGCTGCAGCGGCGGCGGTGCGCAGTAAGTCTAGAGATGCGGCGTATGGGAGTGAGACCACGGAGCCACGCTCTCCCACGGAAGTGGAGGTGTTGAAGGCCCGAATGGAGGCTATGGAGAAGACGCTCCAGAGGGTGTCACAGCGGTTGGCGAAGAACCCTAGCCAAGACTCCATGTGGGGCCCGGTCGGCGGAGGTGATTTTACCCGCTATTCTTGGATGGACGAGGAGAGGGTTGAAACCCACCCTAGATCTCCTGCGGGAGTGTGGGGGGTGGACGCCCGGACTAGAGGCCCGAAGGGAACGGTTGGAGGAACCCGGCCTAAAGTGACGAGTGAGGGGATTCCAGTCCAACCCAAAGCTGCAGGGCTAGGCCGAGGTATTCAGTTGCTGAGGAGGAATGGCGGTCATGTTCCTGTCCCAGCCCCAGCTGGTACGGAAAGAAGACCCTTGTATGGTGAGAGAGAGTGGCCCCGGAAAGAACCACTTCGGGTGGAATTCGATGGCGAGGCTTGCAAAGTGGCCTTCTTTGTGGCGGCTGTGGGGGACCATATGGAGGACTATGGCCACCTGTACCCCAGTGAAGGCAGCAGGGTGCGTGCTGTTGGTGCGGTGTTAAAGGGAAGAGCGGCGGACTGGTACGTCCAGTGCCATGACCGTCGAGATCCGTGTTTGGGTGATCTACGAGAATTCCTTCGAGCGGTGAGAACTCATTTCCGTGATCCGTTGGAAAGAGTAAAGGCGAAGGAAGCGTTGAGGTGCTTGAAGCAAGGCAGAAAGTCGGTGACGGAGTATGCGGAGGAGTTCATGAGCCTGGCGGGGAAGGTGGTGGAGTGGTCACAGGCAACTCTTTTGGAACTGTTCAAAGAGGGATTGCGGCGTGAACTACTGGAATGGTGTTTGCATCGTGGAGACCCAGTTAATGTGGATGGATGGATTCAGTTGGCTGGTGCTGTCGAAGGAATCCTGGCTCAGGTCCAGCGACGGAAGTCTACTTCTGGACCTTTGCGGAAACCACGGCCTACGCTGAGGCGGCCGGCTGGGAGTGAGCCAACTGAGAGGAACGGGAACTGGTGGCAAGTTAAAAGGGAAAGGCTTGTGCTACATTTGTTCTCAGTCTGGACATTTCGCAATTCAGTGTCCACAAAGAAGAGGCCCTGATGGCAGACCTGTGGCGGTGGCTAGAGGGGCTTTAGGAGAGAAGGTCGAGGAGAAGGAAGGGGTGAGCGAGAAAGCCCCAAGTATTATGTGTGATATTGGGTTAGAGAAGAAGGGACAATACCAATTACATCAAGCATTAATTGACTGTGGGTGTTCTGAAAATATTATATGTCCCACATTAGTTAAGAATCTAGAATGTGAAACTCAGGAGTTACCGATTCCGGTGCATTTTGCTCAATTAGATGGTACTTTTTGTGGGGGGGGGGCTTTTCCCTTAGGGACCAAATGTTTAAAGGGTAAGGTTGATAATTGGGAGGAAACACTGGATTGAGTAGTGGCCCCAATAAAGGAACATGATATAATTTTAGGATTGCCATGGTTACAGCAGGCTGACCCGGTTATTGACTGGAAAGCAGGTACCCTAAAGTGTCGGCCGGAATTGGATGTGAATGTGAGCATGACTGAAGGGAAAGGGGAAAAGGAAGAGCTGCTGATTCCGGAAGAGTATGCTGATTTAAGGGATGTATTTAATCCGGTATTAGCAGATAGTCTTCCCCCAGTCAGGAGGGTACAATGTAAGGTGGAATTAAAGGAAGGAGCTGTATTGCCCAAGCCCAAAATATACCCTATGACAGAGAAAGAGAAGCTAGCGTTAAGAGAACAAATCGATGACTATTTGAGGAAGGGATTTATCCAAAGGTCTGAGTCCCCTATAGCTGCTCCAGTCCTGTTTAGGGAAAAGAAGGATGGCAAATTAAGACTGTGTATTGATTACCGAGGGTTAAATGCTATCAGCACGATCAATTGTTATCCCTTGCCTCTGATTAAGGATCTATTGGGACAGATGGGAAAGGGAAAGTACTTTACTAAATTGGACATTATAAATGCCTTCCATATGGTTCGGGTGAAGGAAACGGATAGGTGGAAGACAGCTTTCTCGTGCCCACTCGGATTATTCGAGTGGTTGGTCATGCCCTTCGGATTGTCCGGCGCCCCCGGCATTTTCATGCAGCTGATAAATGAGGTGCTGCACCCCCTTTTGTATAAGGGGGTATATGTGTATTTAGATGATATAGTTGTGATTTCGCAAACCAAGGAGGCGCATGTGCGGTTGGTCGGGAAGTGTTAGAAAGATTGAAGGAGGCAAGGCTGTATGTGAAACTGAGCAAATGCGAATTTATGAGAAATGAGATTGACTTCCTGGGATATAGGATTAATAGAGAGGGAGTGAGTATGGACCCGGCCAAGGTGGCAGATGTATTAGCTTGGGAAGCTCCTCGAACCAGGAGGCAATTGCAGGCGTTTTTGGGTCTGGCCAATTTTTATAGATCGTTCATTTCGGGGTTCGCAACGATCGTATTGCCCCTTACCGAGTTGTTAAAGACAAAAGGTATGGGAGAGGGTAAGAAGGTGAAGGCACCTGGGGCTAAGTTGAGTTGGACACCAGGGTGCCAGAAGGCTTTTGAGTTACTGAAGAAGGCGTTTACTGGAGGGCCTTTATTGCGACATCCGGACCCCGCCAAACCTTTTGTAGTGCAAAGTGACGCCTCTGCATGGGCGTATGGAGGGGCTCTATTGCAGAAAGATGAAGGTGGGGTGCTGAAGCCCTGTGCATTTTTTTCTAAAAAGTTTAATGAACAGCAGCGGAATTGGCCCATATGGGAGAAAGAGGCGTTTGCCATTAGATATGCTCTGCAGACGTGGCGGCAGTTTTTGGAGGGTGCTGTTCATCCCTTTGAGGTGTTGACGGATCACCGGAACTTGCAGTTCTTGAGGGAGCCCCAAAAGTTGTCACCGAAGTTGTTGAGATGGGCTCAGTACTTGGCTCGATTTAATTTTGTGCTGAGGCATATTAGAGGCAAAGACAATGTGGTGGCTGATGCGTTGTCACGTTATCCGGTGATGGGGGAGATCCTCCTGCTGGGGTAGGGAGGATGTTTACTAAGGATCAATGGGGTTTGAAAGTGCAGACCTGAGCCCAATGTAAACTGGAAGTGAAGCAGGAGAATGAGGGATTGGAAGACTGGATGAAGGAGTTCCAGCGATGTTATGAAGGGGATGAGTGGTTAAAGTCCCATGAGATTGAGTGCAAGAGAGCCAAGGGGTTGTGGCTAGTGCGGGATAAGTTGTATGTACCGGCAGTACTGAGGAATAAGATAATGGAGTTGTTTCACGATCATAAGTCTGCAGGGCATTGGGGATTCACCAAGACCTTCTTGGCGATTAGGAGTAGATATTGGTGGCCGGGAATGAGGTTGTTGGTGAAAGATTATATTAACCGCTGTGAGGCTTGTGCTAGGGGAAGTTGTCTACTGCTAAGCCTCCAGGATTAATTCAAGTAGTAGCCGCTCCTGTTAGACCGTGGACCCATGTAAGCACTGATTTTGTGGGGAGTTGCCCTCTAGTAGGGGATACAAATATATTTGGACGATCCTGGACATGTTTCGAAGCAGGCTCATTTTGTTCCTTTAACAGGATTGCCGTCTGCGGAAAAGTTAGCCAGGCTATATGTGCAACATGTATATCGATTACATGGATGTCCTGAGCAGGTGCTCAGTGATAGAGGGGTGCAGTTTACTGCCAAGTTTTGGGAGAGGTTTTTAGAGACGCTGGGGGCAGACCGGAAGTTGACCACCTCTTATCATCCATGTTGTAATGGAGGCGTTGAGAGAACGCAAAAATCATTAGCTAGCTACTTGCGGATCTTTGTGAATGAGCAGCAGAGCGACTGGGCGGATCTTTTGCCATATGCGGAAGTGGCGTATAATGGCTCTGTGCATTCCTCCACGGGGAAGACTCCGTTCTCCGTGGTGTATGGGCAGGAGATAGTCCCGTTGCCGGTTGGACTAGGTGCTTTCGTGGAAGATTCAGGGAGTGGAGGAACAGAGCTCAGGAGGAGTGGAGGAGAGTGACGGAATCTTTGCGGAAGGCTCAAAGTACATACAAGCGTTTCGGAGATAGGAAGCGACAGGAAGGGGAGGCGTATAAGGTGGGCGATCTAGTATGGTTGTCCACCCAAAATTTAAAGCTGGGGTTACCCTCTCGTAAGTTGGGCCCAAAGTTTATAGGGCCGTTCCGGGTGAATGAGTGTGTGAATGAGGTTTCTTATCAGTTGGCTTTACCAAAGATTATGGGAAAGATTCATCCTGTATTCCACTGTAACTTATTGAAACGGTATGTGAATCCCCTTGTACCACGATCTTGACCAGTGCTTTGTTTCCCCAGGGGGAGGACGAAGGAGGCATAATGTCAGGAATGGAATCTCTATGCCTTGGGCCAGAGTAGATTCCACTCTGCCATGAATGGGATGATGTTCAGCTGAGTCAGAAGGATAGGACTGCAGCCATGAACTTTGCTCTACTTCTCTGCTAAGGAACACAATGGGATTGTGAACTTTGCTCCAGTTACCAGGAGGATATGAAGTAATATCCAAGAGGACTCTGGGTGGGAAAAGGACTACTGGGTATGCTGAGTCAGGGTGGCTGATGTAATCTTTACAGGATGTTGCATAGGGAGGGAGTTGGTATTTAAGGATTGTGGTGGAGGGGCTCGGGTGTCTTAGCTTTACAAGTTTGCTGTACTACAATAAATCACCATTGGAAGACGGAGGACTTTTGGCGTGTCTTTTCTGGTCGAATTGGAGTTCCTGACATCATGTTATTTACCTCCCCTTTCCCGACCCCTCCCCCATACCCGCCCCAAACAACCCCTCTCCCCCTCCCCTACCCCCCTCCTTCCTCCCCCCCGGCTTACCCCTGCCCCCTTCCCACACCTGCCCCCGCGTTCTCTTCTTTTCTTCCTACTGTCCTGTACCCAAATTTGTTCCACCTCTTTTACTGTTATGGAAGAAAACTCAATAAATATATTTGAAAAAAAAAATTCAAACAATCAACCACATATTAAAAACACATGTATAAAGTAGATATATTTGATGTTTTAAAACTGTACATTTTAAGCTTAGAAACCTAA
This sequence comes from Anolis apletophallus, assembly GCA_030556195.1. Lineage (NCBI taxonomy): Eukaryota > Metazoa > Chordata > Lepidosauria > Squamata > Anolidae > Anolis > Anolis apletophallus. The sequence continues at coordinate 120,482,436 of JARBWK010000005.1, read as the reverse complement.
CTGGGCACCCTTCTCTTTCGACACATTCTCCATGTGCATACTTTACACATAAAATTGTACAGTTACAGAAAATTTGAAGGTGTTGAAGCAATGGTGAGAGGTAGAGAAAATGTAAGCAGTTCATGGACTATGAATTGACCACCTTGGTTGAGAGCAGTGATGCCCAAACTCTGACCTTCCAAGTGTTTCGGATTTCAACTCCCAGAATCTCACATCACCAAAACTACAACTCTCATGATTCCATAAAGGGGTGTCAAGTTGCATTAATTCTACATTGTAGATCAGGGCTGCTCAGGAAGTCAATCGCGATTGACTAGTTGATCCCAAGCCCATATAAAGTCGATCCCAGCCGGATGGGGTGATTCTGCCCTGCACACGCGCACTCGCTGCCATGCGCACCCAGGAAGGGGATCCTCCTTGCCTGCATGCGCGCTCTCTCAATCTCTTCACCGCTTTCCTCCTTCCTGCTGCGCACACAGGAAGCAGGAAGGAATGGCAACGGGAAGGGGATCTTCCTTGCCTGCCCACAAACGCTCTCTCCATTTCCTCGCCAGTGTGTTCGCTAAGCAAGAAGTCACCATCCCTTCCTGCTGCAGGCGTGCGCAAGACCCTCCCAGCTGGATGCGCGCTCCTGACTTGGATGTGTGCCCCTCCCATGGTGACTTCCTGCTTGGCGAACACAGTGACGAGGAGATGGAGACAGCGTTTGTGGGCAGGCAAGGAAGATCCCCTTCCTGTTGCCATCCTTTCCTGCTGCATGTGTGGGAGGGGCCTGCTGTGCATGCAGAAAGCAGGAAGGGATGGGGTCTTCCTGCTTGGCGAATGCAGCGGTGAGGAGATGGAGAGAGCGTTCATGGGCAGGCAAGGAAGAAGCCCCGCGTGGCTGGATGGCGGAAGCAGGAGCGCGTGCGTGCGCGCCAGGTAGATCTTTTCTACTTGGTTGTTCATATAGTAGCTTGCATGCTGAAAAAGTGTGAGCACCCCTGTTGTTGATGTATCCGTAATGTCTTTCACACTGCACAGTTATAACACTTTGAAACCACTTTAAGTGTCATTACTCAATCTTGCGGAAACCTGCAGTTTCTGGAGATGTTTTGTATTCTCCACCAAAGCATTCTAGTTCCTTTCAACATTACAGACCCCAAAATTCTGAAAGATGGCACATGATAGTTAAAGCACTATAATGGGGATAAGCAAGAAAGAGACCTAGACCATGAAACCATTCTAAAAGAGATGGTTTCATGTGCGTTTTAATTATGGAAGCCATCAGGATCCAATCAGTCTTTTACTTGATCACTTTTTTTGAACTCATGAACTTTCTGAGAAAGCAGAATGCACCACATCATAGCTAAATATCCTGTGATTGAATTCTAGTAAGGAAACGGTCCTTCTGGTGACAGGCCTCTTCAAAATATGGAAATATATTGGTGTATCCTTAAAAAGAGCAAAGAAATCATCACCAAAAATCCATCAGCAGTTTTGGACACTTAGTTGACATACGTCTCATTATCTTACACCAGAAATGTGACAATGAATGACAGGAGTCCACAGAGAGATTTAAAACAATGATAAAGGCAGTACAGTTTCCTACAAATGCTGACTCCAGTTCTTAATAGCTACATGCTTTCTTACATGCATCCCAATAATCTGACATTTAATAATCCACATTGCTTTTGGGTTCCTCGTTGTTTTCCTGCTGTCACTCTCTTTATATTTGAAAATCAATGTCCTTCCTCATTATTATGTGTAGTTGAACTTGTAACACATATTTTAAAAACACACCCTGCCTTATGTTTCTCTCGCTCCCACAAACAACACGGAGAAAATTTTCATGTTCAATGTTCTTTCATTACAAATTCAACTCACATTGAACTTATGTTCTGCTCAGGCCCGGATTAATCCCTTTTGGTGCCCTAGGCCACACTTTGGAATTATGCCCCCAAACCAACCTCTACCGCACCCCCACATTCCTTCTTTCCACTAACCGCGCTTTGCCTCCCAAAAGGAAAAAGGAGCAGGGAGAATCCTGGCCTAATTCCAACCCTGCTTCTCCTTTTCCCCCGCAGGCGCTGAGCCCTTCTTCCCGCGCTCATGTGACCTTTCAGCATGAAGGCTGCTGCGGGGCGGCAACTGTGCCGGGATTCAAGCTGCCTCTGACTCCTCCGCCATGTTCCTGGGTGCCGCGCATTGAGTCAAGGAAGGAGGGCACAAGGATCTGCCCTATCGGTCCCTGACCTTTCCTAATCAAGCAGAGGTGTCTTAAGGAATGTTCTGGACATCAGAGGAACACTTGGCATGGAAGCCCCTCAATATGAGTAGAACAATTCTTCTGACCTTGTTCAATATGTCAGTTTTTGGGGAATGGGAAGCACAGAGGATGAAGCTTGAATGCATGGCCTCATTTCTCTACTCACCAATATCCAGTGCTAGGAATGTCATTCCTCCAGACTGTGACACTTCAATTTCCAAGGTGGCTGACTGGGGGATTTGGGGAATCAAACGATGTTTCTGAGCTATAGGCTTAAAGCAGGGGTGCTCACACTTTTTCAGCATGCGAGCTACTTATAAAACAACCAAGTCAAACTGATCTACCTACCCACTACTCAGAGAGCCATGAAAGCAAAATATTTGGAAATTTATTTCAGTGAGAGCCATAGTGTAAGGGACTGGAGTTGTGGCTTTGGTCATGCTTTGCTTGGGCCCCATCTCCAGCCCCTCCCATTCTGTAGACAAAGGAGATAAGCAAGCAGCTGTGGCCTGTGGCCTTGCCAGACACGGCTGAGCTTTTGGCGCGAATGCCAGGAGCTCTTCCCGGGCTTTTCCAGCCAAGGGGAGGGACTTAGGTTCAATTGGGAGAATGTCTATATAAGGCTGTGCCTGGGGACCCTTCCCCAGATCTGTTTTTCTCGACCTGGATTAAGGACCTAATAAACCATTTATCCTTCAACCCCGTTTGGAGTGAGCCTGATTTACTAGACCCCCCTTGCCGGAGCTGACATAAAAACAGATCTGGGGAAGGGTCCCCAGGCACAGCCTTATATAGACATTCTCCCAATTGAACCTAAGTCCCTCCCCTTGGCTGGAAAAGCCCGGGAAGAGCTCCTGGCATTCGCGCCAAAAGCTCAGCCGTTGCTGGCAAGGCCACAGGCCACAGCTGCTTGCTTATCTCCTTTGTCTACAGAATGGGAGGGGCTGGAGATGGGGCCCAAGCAAAGCATGACCAAAGCCACAACTCCAGTCCCTTACATAAATTGGCCCCAGCTTGTTGTCTTGGACTACAATCCGGCCCTCTGCAGCTAGGAATTCGTCGGCAGGCCCTTGGGAGTTTTCTGTGGATCTTACCACCTCATGCGGGACACCTTCCACAGTGGGTTCCATCTGCGGGGCCGCCTTGCTCTGGCGCGGCTCGGCCGCCATCCCAGCTCCCCCGCAGCTAATTTGGAGGGACTGGAGATGGGGCCCAAGCAAAGCATGACCAAAGCCACAACTCCAGTCCCTTACACATAGAATATATTTTAAGACTGAATTTAACTAAATGTGAGTATAATAAGCCCCTGAATTTGTTCATAATAATAATGGTGATAATATTCATTCAGCCTCTGCTACTATTACGAATAATAATAGTAACAACAACAAAAATAAGTTCCTAGAGTAGAAGGAGACCTCCAAGGGCCATCCAGTCCAACCTCCTTCTGCCATAAGGGAAAAACACAATCAAAGCATTCCTCACAGATGGCCATTCATCCTCTGATAATAATAACAACAACAACAACAACGGGTTCCTAGAAGAGGAGAAGACCTCCAAGGGCCATCCAGTCCAACCTCCTTCTGCACCTGGGCGGTGTCGGGAGCCTGTGGGGCCTTCCTCGCGCCCTGCCTGCGATCTACCAGGACGCCCTACGCGATCTACCAGTAGATCGCGATCTACCTAATGAGCACCCCTGGCTTAAAGGGATACAGCAATAAAGACATGCAGGTTAGGCCCACTTCCTATGTCATTGTGGCATCCCAAACTCAATTTGTAATCTGGAAAAAGTAATGCTACTCTCACTTCCACCACCGTAACAAATATGACGGACATCAACGAGGGAGAGGGCATTTTTGGTGGAACACCCTCCCAAAAGAAATTAAAACAGCTTCCTCTCTTCTTTCAAGAACCAATTAAAAACTTTCCTATTTAGACAGGTCTTTAGTGAAGGAAACTAAGCTGGAGTGATAAGAAACACCATAATGTTATGGCCTGGAACAAAGTGCAATATAATCTGACATGATGCCACAAGAATTTGAATGTATTATTGTTTTTTAAAACTGCTTACTTTATGATGTTTTATACTTATTATCGATGTATATGGATTGTTTAATGAGACATCACACTGGCAACTAAGATCCGTATAGTTAAAGCAATAGTTAAAGCAATTGTATTCCTCGTAGTAACCTATGGATGTGAGAGCTGGACCATAAGGAAGGCTGAGCAAAGGAAGATAGATGCTTTTGAACTGTGGTGCTGGAGGAAAATTCTGAGAGTGTCTTGGACCACGAGGAGATCCAACTAGTCCATACTCCAGGAAATAAAGACTGACTGCTCATTAGAGGGAAGGATATTAGAGGCAAAGATGAAGTATTTTGACCACATCATGAGAAGACAGGAAAGCTTAGAGAAAACAGTGATGCTGGGAAAAATGGAAGGAAAAAAGAAAATGGGGTCGACCAAGGGCAAGATGGATGGATGGTATCCTTGAAGTGACTGGCTTGACTTTGAAGGAACTGGGGATCACCACAGCTAACAGGGAGCTCTGGCATGGGCTGGTCCATGAGATCACAAAGAGTTGGAAGCGACTGAAGGAATAAACAACAACAATATGGACTGTTGGTTTCATGATTTCAATATGTTGTAAGCCACTTTGGGTCTTGTGAAGGAGAAAAGAGGGATATAAATAAAGATGTATTAGTATTGCTTTTCTCACCATGGAAAAGCCCCCCGGTCTACTGGAGTCCCAGATTTTGGATTGTATTACTATACATTTATAGTCTGTAGACCAGAGGTCCCCACACTTTTTCAGCATGCGAGCTACTTTTAAGCAACCAAGTCTAAAAGATCTACCTGCCCCCGCCGGCGCGCGCTCCTGCCGGTGCGCACACTCCTGCTGCTGCCTTCTGCCTGCACAGCGCTTCTTCTGCTCACGGGGCATTGCAGGAAGGAGGAAGCGCAAGGTGGGGCCTCCAGACAGAGCACTCCGCCCTGCCTCTCTTGCCAGCAGCACTCCACCCTGCTCTCTCGCCAGCAGCGGAGGCTGCACAGCTGCTTCTGGACGAGAGAGAGGCAGGGCGGAGCTCTCCCGCTGGAGACCCTGCCTCACACTTCCTCCTTCCTGCAATGCCCCGCGGGCGGAAGAAGCACTGCGCGAGCGAAAGGCGGCGGCAGGAGCATGTGCGCAGAGTGTGCGCACGCATGGCAGGAGTGCCCCATCCGGCTGAGGCCTGAAGATTGACTAGTCGATTGCGAATGACTACTTGAGCAGCCCTGCTGTAGACAAATATTGAGCATCTTGCTGATGACAAGACGCTCAAGGTTTGAACCAACATGGAAGGCAAGCTGTTTTATACTGAAATTGCTTACCTGACCTGGTAGCTTTGGACTTTGGCTGGCAGTAGCTCTCCAGGATTTGGACAATAATATTACTAACTCTATCTAGAGATACTAGAGTTTACATCTGAGCACTTCTGAAATCAAAGAACACTGAGTTACAATGCTTTCCCAAGCACATTCATATGCCTCTGAGCTCCATGATACCAGATAATTTCACCTTATGTCTTGAGGCTGTATCGAGATGGCTGCCTGCCAGTAGGCTGAAGGTGAATCCTACTAAGACTGAGATTTTGTGGCCTGGCCGCCCGCCTGGAGTGGCGCCCTCCCTGCCCAACTTCGATGGTGCCCCCCTTCATCCATCTTCCACTGTTAAGAGCTTGGGTGTCGTCCTGGATTCATAGTTGACTATGGAGGCCCAGATTGCTAATGTTAGTAAGCAGGCCTTTTTCCATCTCCGGCAGGCGAGACAGCTGGCACCTTACCTTTCAGAGGAAGCCTTGGCTACAATCATCCATGCGACGGTTACATCTCGGCTGGATTATTGATTATGTTGGCCTTCCCCTGTCTACTACTTGGAGGATCCACATTATTCAGAATGTGGCTGCCAGGCTACTTGCAAAAACACCTTTGAGATGCCACATAACTCCAACTCTGTTACATTTGCACTGGCTTCCAACGGAATTCCGGGCCCTGTTTAAGTTGTTCGTTCTGACCTTTAAGGTGCTTTATGGTCAGGGACCAGCATATCTCAGAGACCACCTCTCCCCTCTTCGCCATCAGTGGTTGCCTCGACTCCTCCAACTAAACTTACTGTATGTTCCAGGCCCCAGGGAAGCACGTCTCAAGAGCACAAGACGTAGGGCCTTCTCCATCTCTGCCCCTGTCTTGTGGAACTCCTTGCCTCCCCACGTGAGGGCCATGCGTGACTTGCGACCCTTTGCTCAGGCACTCAAGACCTGGCTTTTTAGCAGAGCTTTTAATGTTTAATGCAGTCTATTTGGTATTGTGTATTTTTAATGCAATTGTTTTATGTAAATCATCTGGAGCATTTTAATGGAGGGCGATTAACAAGTGAGAAACTGATGATGATGATGATGGAAAGCAGGTGAAATGCAAATATTATAGAATGTGTGTGCCGCAGTTATGCACTGTAGCATTTTGTACCTTTCTTCTCATTTAATCTTGGTTGTATTAGGTGCTGTCTCTAGATATTGTTTTATTATTTGTATTTAATGTATGCAATGTGTTATAAGCTGCACAGAAAACTATGATTATCAGACAAATTAAAAGTGCAAACAATCAATAGCATACTACAAAACATGGACCTTGTTCTTTAGCCTCAAAATTAGTCCGGTGCTCCATATTTGCTTCATTAGAAAAGGAATCAGAGTTTTCTAACAAGCAGATACTTCCTTTCCATGACTCTTAGTAAACCATGAACAAGAAGAAGACACGTGCATGTTTGGTAGTGCATTTCTTTCTTTTTTTAAAAAAAAAAAGATCCCTTATTATGTTTGAACTTTTAATTGAAAAACACAGTCTCTCTTATGTAGAAAGCTATTTAGAACAACAGAATTAATAAACGAATAGCTCTGTGCTAAGTAAAGAAGTCAGAATAAACAGAAATAGCAGCTTTGCTTCACAAAGAATTCAGGACCATATATATCTCTTATAATCAGTAAAGTATTATTAAAGAGAACCTGAGTGAGTCTTTTCTATTTCCAATTAGCAGAGTCAATTACTTTCAGAACAAGACACCATTTTTCTGTAAAAGCATCATTAAATTTGGGCTTAGCAGGAGCTTTTAACAATGAGAGATCTTATCCATACTTAATATTTCCTATATCTCATCACAACCTTGTTGGATAGTTTGACAATGTTTGTTTTCTTTCCCATTTGGTGTGGCAATTTGGAATTTTTCTGCTACTAAAAGAAAGGGCAATCAGCTCCCTTCTAAATTCATGTAATCAATTTTCTTCTAAATGTGATCACCTCCCTTCTAAATAGTAAAAGAAGGGCAATCAACTCCCTTTTAAATTGCTTCTCTGCCCATTAACACCCAACAAGAACATTTTAGGATTAAAAAGTAATATAACCTGCAAGTTGCTTACTGTGTAAAAGTTATCCTTGATCAATATTTATGTACCTTAGAACAGTGTTTTCCAACCTTTTTTGAGCTGCGGCACACTTTTTACATTTACAAAATCCTGGGGCACACCACCAACCAAAATGACACAAAATGACACTCTAACACAGTAATACATATAGTTAATATGTTTTAAAATGTATTTATACACTCAGTGTGCAACCTGGACCTGTTTCGATGAACACAACATAGATATCCTGGCAGGAATGGCAGAAAGACACATACAAAGGTCTTGCTCAACAGCTGTCAGTCTCTCTCTGTTTTTAGTTTTTATCGCAGCCAAGCTAGAGAAGCTCATCTCACACAGATATGTGGTTGAAAACAGGAGCAATGTCAAAATAGCTTTGTTGGCCAGAATGGGGAACTCCCTGGCAACAGATAACCAAAAACTGTCCAAAGGAAGATCAGCAAATTTTAGCTTTAAACTATGATCTTGTTTCAGTTCAATTTATAGTTAACACAGAATCAAAGAGCATCCTGAACTCTTGCAACAATGGAATTGAACCAAACTTGGCATATTGAACTCTCATTACCAACAGAAAGCACTGAAAGGGTTTGCTTGCGAATTGACCTTGAGTTTGGAAGTTGTAGTTCACCTACACCCAGAGAGTACTATAGACTCAAACAATGTTATGTTATATTGTCGTTTGTTTTCTATCCAGAATCACAATGTTGGAAGAAGGCTCACCACTTTAAAGTCCCTAAAACAGTCATGGGAAAACTTCGGCCCTCTGGGTGCTTTGGACTTCAACTCCCACCATTCCTAACAGCCTGAGGCCCTTTCCTGCTTAAGTGGCTGAGGGGGAAAAGGAAAAGGGCTTGAGGCTGCTAGGAATGGTGGGAGTTAGAGTCCAAAACACTGAAAGGTCAAAGTTTGCCCATGCCAGCTTTTGACAGAGACCTCTTCCTCCCCCACCCCTTGGTGCAGCATTTTGAACCAAGGGGTAGCGTGAGCAGAGGTGGGGAGGCTGGGAAGAAGATGGGAGCCTGAGTGGAAGAAGAATGAACAAAGCGTATTCAACAGGAGGGGGAAGAAAGGGTATTGGAGGTTCCAATTTCCCACGGCACACCTGATTATCGGTCACGGCACACTAGTGTGCCCCGGCACACTGGTTGGGAAACACTGCCTTAGAATCACCAGAAACAGTGAATATATAAATGTGCTTTGTCGTGTATTTTCCAGCAATAATTTAATATACTATATGGTATTTTATGGTCATTCAGATAGCTGTTAAGGCAAAACCCTAAGGATGACGATACTGAAGGATGTAGGCTTGAAGTTAATGTTCTGTCATATAAATTAGTTCTCAAGCTTCAGGCCTCCAGCTCCCAGAAATCCCAGACAGCTTGGCCAATGGCTAAAATCTTGGGGAACTGATGTGGACCAAAGATTGAAACCCATTATTCTAAATCAGTCTGTAAATCTCTATCTCATAGTTGGGCATGAATAAATATTTTTCCAAAAGTAGTCTAGCTTTCATATATAGTTATGAAATTTTGATCCAGTTCTAATTTAACATTTACAATACAATGGAATATAATAGCACATGCTCTGCTTCTCCAAATAACATAGAATATTTGCCTATAAAAAGGCATTCAACTTTATGAAAAGGACATTCCAAGTGTGATCCCGAGGGGCCAGAAAAGTTGTAATATTACCATTCTTGTAAGTCTTGTAAAGACTCTGAAACAGTCGAAAACCAACTGCTTCCAGCCCGGGAGGACTTTGCTTTTGTGATGTTATTGAATTGTTGAGATGCGAATATCCTCTTGTGATGATTTAATGATTGGTGATAACTACAATCCCAGTGAGGAGCGTCCTGAAGCCGGAGTGCCCTGATGAAGCATTAGAACTAAACGAAACGGCAATTTTTGTGGCATCTGTGTACTTCCAGCCATTGGAGTTTCTCCAGCCAGCTCTTTTCCATCGGCTTCTCTCAGGACTCTGTCGACAGTTCGTGAGTCAAATCACTCCGGACTTTTTCTTATGGACGGATTGGGATTTATGTTTGTGTCGCCCGTATCCATTTGAATGAACGCTTTGATATTTGCTCTATGGGAGCTTTGGATACCACTCATAGACTATGAATGTTTAGATTTAACTGTATGTATACTAGCTCGTATGTGCCTTGAATTTGCTACACGTCCATTGTGGATTATATGTATTGTCCACAGCACTGTCAATAGATTTTGATACTTTTGTAATTAACTTGTGGTCTCATTATTACATCTTGGATGATGTTGCACATTAATCCAGCCCTTTAATTGCTAGCATTACTCAGGTGTATAGCTCTGTCTTGTATAGTTGATCAAAGGGACTTCCCCAGATAGTCCAGGCTTCAGTTTGACCAAAGATCCCTAAGAGATTATCCCCACAGAAACTTCCCCTTTGGGAAAGAAACTCTGCCTTTAAAATATATAGAGGTTGGCCCAAAGCATTAATGTGACACCATATGGAATTATTATTACTGTTAAGAGTAGACTAGATATTTTGCTCAGCCACCTTACTTTTTCAGACATGCAATATTTTCACAATTTTTAACTGATCATTTGCTTGAGTTCAAAATATTGAAATACTCTCTGTAAATTGGAAATCCTTGTAATTTGTAATTTGATGATGAACCCGTGCTCTCTTCCATTGTTAGCAGGACAACACAGGAACAAAATAATAATAGACACAAACCATTCTCCACTATCCACACACATGCTAGCAAAAATACGTATGCACACATATGGACAGAGAATGAAACATAACCAATATTTTGGAAAGATGATAATCCCAGTGACACCGGTTTCAGCAAAACATGCCTCGCTTCATTTGCTCCAGTTCTGTAAATCTTGATTCTGTAAATCTTGATTTAGAGACAATAAATGCTTTTCAAAATTGCACCGGGATGGTTTGCATCTATTAAATGTCAGGTGCACTACCCAATATTTCCAAATGTTATTCGCCATTTGTATGGAAATTAAGACCAATGATGATGTTACACCTGTCCAGCAAGCTAATAGGCACAATCTTCCATTTTGATTAATTTGTCTTAAAGTCAGATAAAGTCCATTATGTCCTGTACAGCTGAAAAGGAAGATTCAGGTGAAGCACGACACTTTGAAAAATCAGATTGCTGGGGATGGGTGACAGGACTGTGGTGCAGCAAAGGGTTGAGAATATTAGGAGCATAATGCCACCAAAACATAATTAGTTTTATGTTGTGATATTTCAACAAATGGTCTCTGCTGAGAAAAGACACCAAATCCATCTGATGATAGAAGAAGCAGAAGGGAGAGAGAGGGATGATCTGAGACATAGTAAAGGTAAAGAACTCTGGGGGTTCGTGCTCATCTCCATTTTTAAGTTGAAGAGCTGGCATTGTCCCTAGACACCTCCAAGGTCATGTGGCCAGCATGACTGCATAGCGCGCCATTTGCATGTTTTCGAACTGCTATATCTGCTATATTGGCAGAAGTTGGGGCTAGCAGCAGGAGCTCATGCCGCTGATGCCACCCCCCGGATTTGAACCTGCAGTAAGCAAGGTTCAGCAGCTCAGCGGTTTAATCTACTGCTCCACCGGGAGAGATAATCTCATGGTTAAGGTGGATAATGTAGAGCTAAAAAGTGGTGTAGAAAAAGGCAACAAAATGTCCAGGGAAGTACGGCAAGTTTTCTGTGAGGAGCTGTGTTTGTGGCGATTTAAGCCCAGGGAAAGAAATGAGTAGCATGAAGACAAAACATGGGGATGACACAGATGTATAAAATCATGCATGTGGAGAATGTGAAATTTGTCTGTCTCAGGGCCTTTCTAGACAGGCCCTATAGCCCAGGATCTGATCTCAGATTTTCTGCTTTAAACTGGATTATTTGAGTCTGCACTGCCAGATAATCTGGGATAAACAGAAAATCTGGGATTAGGACCTGGAATATAGGCCCTGTCTGGAAGGACCCACAGCCTCTCTGTCTCTTTCTTTCTCCTTGTTTCTCTTCTCTCCCGCTCTCCTCTTTTTCTCTCTTCCAATTTGAGTCTCTCCGCAGCTCCATAATTTGGAATCTGAAATTGTTCCTACAGGTTCCCACATATCATCCAACACTCTTCCAAACCAACAGAAGAAAATGCAGAGGTTGCATTAGATGTAGCTTGCTCCTTTTCTAGTGATCCACTAGCTCTGGTGATTTCACCTCACTATCTCAAGGAGGCATCAGCTTCCACAGCAACAGAGACCAAAGGAAAAACTCAGAGTTCAAACTGTGGAATTCATTTCTTCTATAATGCACATTCTCACACACCCATTATAACTTTACGCCACCTCAAATCCAACCAACCTTCATTCATGGAATTTTGGTTTTTGCCTCAAGAGGTGAAATGCTTTCAGATGTCCTTGACCATTTGCTAGGGAAGAATATCACAGAGGAAGATCTGTAGTCTTCCCAAACAGTATCTGTTTAGCTATTGTGGAAACAGAAAGTAGGATTGGACAGATTTTTGATTCACTAGGGCTGCCCAGGAAGTCGATCGCGATCGACCAGTTGATCGCGGGACTGAAGGAGGTGGATGACAACCGGATGGGGCGCTTCTGCTCTGCGCACGTGCACCTTCTGCCTGCGTGAACCTTCTGCCTGCGCGCACCTTTCACGCTGCGCACCGTCCACGTTTGCTTCCAGACGAGAGAGAAGCAGGGCGCTCCTCTCTCTCGCTGGCAGTGGAGGCTCCAGGGTTGAGAGAGAGGCAGGCGGAGTGCAAGGCGGGGCCTCTGGAGGCCCCGCCCCCTCCCCGGCTTCAGCTCTACCAGCAGCCTCTCCAGCCCTGAGGAGGGCAGGGCCAAGCCAGCCTTGTGCAGCTATGCCACCACTGACTTGGCACTGCCATCCCAGCCCTGAAGGAGGGCAGGGCCAAGCCAGCCCAGGCTGCGCCCAGCCCTGCCACCACCCCCGGCTTCAGCTCTGCCAGCAGCCTCCAGCCTGAGGAGGGCAGGGCCAAGCCAGCCTTGTGCTAGCTATGCCACCACTGGCTTGGCACTGCCATCCTCAAGCCTGGAGAAGCTGCTGGTAGAGCTGAAGCCAGAGGGGGAGGAGCCAGGCATCACCAAGCCCCGCTCCCTCCCCGGCTTCAGCTCTACCAGAAGCTTCTCCAGCCTTGAGGACGTAGGTAGATCTTTCTGACTTGGTTTTATTATAAGTAGCTCACATGCTGAAAAAGTGTGGGCACCCCTGCACTAGGGTTTTTCTGGAGCCCCCAATGGCACAGTAGGTTAAACTGCTGAGCTACTGAACTTGCTGATTGAAAGTTCGATAGTTTGAATCTGGGGAGTGGGGTGAGCTCCCACTGTTAGCCCTAGTTTCTGCCAACCTAGCAGTTTGAAAATATGCAAATGTGAGTAGATCAATACCTTCAGCAGGAAGGTAATGGTGCTCCATGTAGTCATGCCGGCCACATGACCTTGGAGGTGCCTATGAACAATGCCAGCTCTTCGACTTAGACATGGAGATGAGCAACCCCCCATCTCCAAGTCGTACATGACTATGATTAATGTCATGAAGAACCCTTTACTTTTACCTTTAGGGTTTTTCTGATACTCTTATGGAGGAGAGAAAGTACCATAAGTGCAGTTGCATGGAACTTCCCTAGCTGTCCCTTACTTGCCCACATGTAAATAAAACCAGGAGGAGATTAATATCTATGATTTTAAAATGCTGCGGCCTAATTTAAAGGCCTTTCCTTAAAAAATTAAAAAATTGAATAAAAATGGTTTTGTGCTTTTTTTGTATTGCTTATATGTATACAGAGCAAAGCCTTGTAGCCCAAAACCAGATTGCTCTTAGTCTTCTACATTTATCTCCGGGCATGATTTATATCTTCTATTTCTCTACAGCAGTGATGGGAATGCATTCTTGAGGAATAAAAATAAATATGAGACAACTACACCCCATTAAACATTCTTATCTGCTTCCAGAATTGGAAAGCAAGGGATTTTCTTAGTTCACACTCCTCAGAAGGTTTACACAGAGAGAGAGTGCACTTCAAATCAGTTCAATGTATTGCAAGCCACTGCTAGCTAAATTACAGGAATATGAAATGCTGTCTCAAACCTATCTCATCACTTCTTCCTCTGTCTCAGGTTGTAATAGCTAGGAGAGAACAGATGATTTTGTGCAAAGACATAAGTTGGGGGGCAGAGTGAACTTTTACTGAGACCATTTGCAGGTGTAAAGACCTATCAGTTTAGATGTCCACTTTCATCCTGACCAAGCCAAGTCAGCAACAACAAGGAGTTTCAAAGTTCCAGGTGCCAAGGAATTGCTATTACCTAGATACCTGGTATCCGAATTGCTTCAGAAAACATGAAACTGGCTTGTAAGTCTATCTAGCACAGGGGTGGGCAATTATTTTTTCCAAGGGGCCACATGAGAGCCAAAAAATATTATGGAGGGCCACACCTATTTATTTATTTATTTACTTTCTATATTTACTATATATTACATATCATTAATATTAACATATTAATATATCAAGAAATATTCATATATTATTAGTATTAATATCATAATTATTATATTATAGTGTGTATATATAGACACTATAATATATAGAAATTATAATATAACATTATTATATTATATTATTTATTATATTATTATAATAAAATTATTATAACATAATAATAAAAACCACTAAAATTGAATTAAATTGAATTCAAGAAAACAAGGTGCGAACCAAGATGAAGGCTGACATCCTGAAGAGAGGAAGGATCCCGAAACGGAATGGCCCAATGACCCCAGCCCAGAGAATGGCAAAGCAGACCCAGAGCAGAGCAGGGCAGTAGGAGCCGCCGTTGGAGAAGGAGCGTGAGGGAGCGCGAGAGAGAGTGCGCGCGCGGTGCTTTGGGGGAAGCAGGCTTCACTCGGCTTTTGAGCCCTGAAAGGAGGAGAAGGAGAGAAGGAAGGAGGCAAGGAAGGAGGTGCCAGCGCCGTTGCCTTCACCCTCGCTTTCTAGCCCTTGCCGAGGGACCTTCAGCCCTGTGCCCTTGGGAGGCTTTCCGGATGAGCCCTGTGGAGGGAGACGGAGGACAGAGCGGAGAAGACTCACGGCATTTCCCATGCAGCCTGCTATCCCTGGAGGCAATCAGGGCATGCAGGGAGAGCACGTGGCAACCTGCGGGGCGGGGTCTGATCGCCCTTGTGACCCGGAAGAGATGAAACAAGAGAAGAGGAGTTGGGAAAGAGAGGTGAATGGAGGAAGAACAAAGGAAATGACACCACACACATGGAAAAGTGGAGAAGGTTTAGGGAAGAAGAAAACTGAAACAGAGTGGTTGAGTTGAATTATGTAGGACTTGTCTACATCAGTCCTAAAAGTGGATCAGGAGTAATTTCCAAATGTCCAAATGATGTCCAGGTTGAATCAGTTTAGCCTCATGTTCAACAAAGTAAGAGATTGCTTTGAAGTTTTACCGAAATTGCAAACAGACTTGCAATTTAGCCAGAGTATGAAAAACAGGCTGGATCTAATATGAACCAGTTGCAGGGCCTTGTCATTAGGCTTGTGCAAACTGTGATCTTTTTCGGTGTTGGTGGGGGTCCCGATCCATTTTTCAGGAGCGTCCCGAATTCAGGAGGACAGAAATCCATTTTCATCCTGGGAAGCAGAAAGTTTCCTTTTCTATCCAGCCCGTTGTGGGGAAGACTTCCCAGGATCCCCTTCTCATCATTTTAGGCATCACCTTATATTTATTAAGACCTGGATTAAAATCATCAGGGTTAAGATACCATTCTTTCTGCAATCTTTTCCCTTCTGTCTGTAGAGGAACCTGGGTATTCCTTTGTAGGAGTGAGTGACATCTTTGTGATCGCCACCAGGTAGCCTTCTGTCACTTTTGTGAGTGTGGATTGCATGGACTGACAGTTGTCTTTTTAAGCATCCTGTTTTCAGTCATGAATAAAAATTGTAATTGCATCTTTCTCTTTGCAGTTATAATGGGTGAAACACTGTAACATCCACTGGCATTAGGAACAGCCAGGGATTGCCAATGCTGAAATATTTTCAATTTCCATATAATGGGTAGAAACAACCTCTATTATTGCAGCAATCTGTTGTCATTTCCATTATGATTCCAGCTTTGCTAAATGTGGCAGTGAGGCTAACCTTTACAACATTTCTACCATCTCCAGACTCAGACTGGCTGGTTATACCAAAGCAACAAAAACTCTGGTAGCACCTTCAGGACTAACAAATTTTAATTGTCTTATGTTTTTTTTTGTCTGGACACCATTTTACTACAAAGGAATAGCTAACCAAGAAATATGACTTTGAGAAAATGTTTGCAAATGAATTAATTTCATTTCTGTACTCTGAATAATTCTCTCTCACACAAACGCACGCATACAACATGCAAAATTAAAACCATAAAATGCACAAAGATAGTAATCCAATTTAAGACAAGTTAAGGCCAGCTGCCAAAAATATTGACTGATCATACACAAACAGCCTAACAAGCAGCACTATAAAGAACATTCAAATATTTTCTCATCCAAAATGACAGGGATGGAGAGTATTGAAAAATGCTGGTAGCAGTTTGAAAGGACAAATCATGTTGACCCATGCTTCACAAGAAAGGATGTCTCCAAACGCTGAGATATCCCATCCAAATAAACGTCAAGTGCTGTGAGGTAGGCGGGTCCCTAAACGGTTTGGGACCCGCCTACCTTTGTGACCGGCTCTCCTCCCAAGAACCAGCCTGAGTCCTTCACTCCTCAGGGGAGGCCCTCCTTTCTCCCCTGCCAGTCTCACAAACTCAGCTTGGGAGAAAGCTCCCAGATCAGCACTAGGGAGAAAGCCTTTTCCTCTGTGGCCCCCCGCCTTTGGAATTCCCTCCCGGAAGATATTGGGAATGCCCCCTCATTGGAGTCCTTCAGAAAACAACTGAAAACCTGGTTCTTCCACCTGGCCTTTGGAGATTAGGCTCCCCTAATGCCCCCGTTTCTGCGAGACCTTTCTCCCCTGTGTGACCCATTGTGTTCGACGCTACTCCAGTTATCTCCCCCGAGTTTTTAAATATCCTATATGTTTATGTGGCCCGCCCTGTCAATTCTGTTTTTAGATTCACCTGTATTGTTGTGTTTTCACAGATGTATTTTATTGTGTTTATGTTGTGTTCCAGCCTAGTCAGCCCAGTGGTCAGAGTCAGGCACCGGAGGTCTCAGCTGATCAGGGTCAGCTTGAAGATGATGAATGGCCAGATGGGTATGGGTCTCCAAATGAGAGTTTGCAATGGGACGATGAATGGCTAGAGGGATATAGGACTGCAGATGAGTTTACTGAGGATTCCATGGAAGCTGATTCTGAATCAGACTATGAGAGGCCCAGCGGCCTTGGTTCCCAAGAAAGAGTTTCTACTCCCTTTCCAGATGAGCATTCCGGGGAAAGGGAGTTTCCTGCTTCTCACTCTGATAGCAATGCACCTGGGTCTGCTAATGAGATGGAATTTGACAGGAGGGCCAGTATCAGGGATTCTATGAAAACATGGAGCTTGAGGAAGAGGGTGCGAAGGACACATCGAGACTAGTCCTCCTTATCAGCTTCTGCCCAGGGGATTCTGGTCAGACCTGAAGCTTCGTTCAGCTTGATCAAGTCTCACATTCAAGTCTCCAAGCTCTAGCCGACCACCGGAGCGGTACGGACTCAAGTTCATGTTGACCGCCATTGCGGTTTGCCTCAAGAACCACGTTTGACAGCCGGAGCAGTTTGCCTTGTTTTGGAACTTTGCTTTCCTTGGGATTTAAGCCGCTTGGGCTTGCAGCTACAGAACTTTATTGGACTATTTTGGATTGCTTTATTCTTCCTTCCTTGGACTATTCTTTATCCTTTATTCTGAATAAAAGTACATTTATTGCATCCGCCTGTGTGTGTGTGATCTGGGGGGGCTGTCCACGATCTGAGGTGCAACAGTTTATTGCTTTTATTATGTTTATTGGTCTTTGATGCTGTTGATTTTTTGTGATGTGTTGTTCGGGCACAGCCCCATGTAAGCCACTCTGAGTCCCCTCCAGGGAGATGAATGCGGGTTAGAAATAAAGTATTATTATTATTATTATTCACCTAGGACTTCTATGTGAAACTTCTTGAAAGTTATTTTGTAGGCAATTGCTTTTGTATACAGAAAAAAACCCCAATGTTACTCAACCAAGACAGTGTTTTCTTTGACAAACAAAATGTTTCTGTGTAGGGAAAAAAAAACATTTTCTGTAAAAGAAATCCATCACGTTTCCCCCACAAAAGCCCTGAAATGCAAAAAAACCCCTCACATAATCTCATTTCGTGGGATACATATAGATACTTTTCCTTTTTATATATTAAAGAAAAATGAATGTAAAAAATTGAATTCCAAATAAAAGCATGTATTAAAGTTGATGGAAAAGGAACTTAAGTACCGCACTTAACAGGACTGCAAATATATCCATCCACCCACATCATAATTTTGCTTGTCCCTGTTGTCTGTGAGGAGAAGTACGTTTAACGCTAACACTCGGGAACATTTTTGCAGTTGCAAAAGAAACATGTTTGACTTATAAAAGAAGTTCTTATTAAAACCACATAGTCAAGCGAAGTCACATTTAATTCAGGAAGCTGCCAATGAAAAACCTACATGCAATTGTTTAGTATTTGTTCCTATTAGATTATAAATATTTAGCCCTAGTGACACCACCGAAGAGCCAAATGTGATTTGACAATGTTGCTCTGTGATATCATGCTATTTTCGTCAGAGTCCCTGATTGTTTGGAATCACTCATTTCACTTGTCTAAAAGGATTGCTTTATGTCTCCATTGTATCTATTTGCATGGTGTTATCATAATGTAGCTAAATCCCTATGCTGTGGTGTAGCACCCTATGTGTTCTGTTGAATTGCATGGTTAGAGGGGTGTGTTTGGGGGGAACCCTTTCTTTGTTTTGTTTTTTAAAAATCTATTTGATGAGTAAGAAGGAATTTTGAAAAGGTTTGTCTTTTAATATTTTCTTGTTGTTTTTGAAGAATCTTATGATTTTCTTATGATTTTTCCCTTCTGTTGCTAATGCTGTTGTATTCTGATGCTGCTTAATGTGTTGTTGCTGTTTTAATGTGATATTTTTTAAATTGTTTTTATTGCGATTGGTATGTGAGCCGCCCTGAGCTGGCTGGGAGTGGCGGCGAATAAGTTCGAATAAATAAATAAATAAATAATAAATTTTCCTCATTTGTATCTTGAAGAAGCTTCTGTTTATCAAATCAAAGGAACCACGTAGCAATGAATCTAAAATTTTATTTGAGGAAAAGGGGATATTTCAGTTTCACTGGAAAAGATTTTTTAAAAAACCCCAAAGCCCTGTTGATAAGGAAGAATATCAGAACCAGGAACTTTAATAAGTGGTGGTTTTTCATATCACACACACAAAAAAAAATCTCAAGATTATCTGCAGTTTCTGGCCTCTCTGTCTGCACTTGTGAAACATGTGAAGATGAATATTCACACTTTTATCAAATGGAATATGTGCAAGGTACCCTCCCTCATGCATTATATGCTGTGAGGAAATATACAAGGTTCCTTCTCACCTTATGCAGAGAGCATGTGTTGTTTTATGGAGACAAGATCCAAAAACTCACTCTTACTAAGGACCTCATCACATTACCTAAATGCCCTGTGCTACGACACTTTTTTGACATAGTTGGCACAGAATCTGCTGGATCCCATCCTACAACTTACATCTACTTCTGGTGGAGCTCTGTGCAGACTGTATTGAGGAAGTCTGGTGGTGGTGGAACCTGAATACAGATGACTACCTGTGTTCAGGTTAGAAATCGTGGGGACAACGAGGGATCACAGTGGAAAGCTACGCTTTCTAGCACCACCTGCTTGATGGGCAAGCAGGTGGTGCAGGCAATGTGGATAGCCAAGCGACAAGATTCACTCCACTGCCCCACAATTTGCCCTGCTGCCCTACAGGTCTCCCACTGTCCCCCGCATCAATGACATCCATGTGATGAAGTCCTTAAACTGTGCCCATAGTTTCAATTGGGGTTTAATTTCAGGATTCCCTGTGGATAACAAAATTCATGTGTGATCCAGTCCCATTACATCCAATGGCATAGCAAACTGCACCAAGAATGTGGCGCAGCTGTCTAAGTGTCAGCTGCATAAGATCTCTCTGACCATGAGTTCGAGGCCTGCCCGGGTCGAGGTGGGTGCTCGACCTTTAAGTGTAGCCTGCTGTCGACCTTTGCAGCCCGAAAAACAGTTGCATCTGTCAAGTAGGAGATTAAGGTACCACATTAAGTGGGGAGGCAAATTTTGACTGAATTATGAGGCCATTAAAAAGAACTCCAGGAACACTGAGGAATGTGGAAAGGAACAACAAGGGGCGCTGAGAGATGAGGTGTGCGTCAGCTCCCCCTGGTGGCCAGAGTTTGCCTCTGTTCGTTTATATGTTGTGTATGTGAAAAACAGCAGGAATTGTCTGCTAGTATGTGTACCTGTAATCCGCTCTGAGTCCCCTTCAGGGTGAGAAGAGCGGAATATAAAGTAAGTAAGTAAAGTAAGTAAGTAAGTAAAATGGTGTCCCAACATGAAATGGGGGGCCACCTAGTGGCACAGTGGGTTAAACCACTGGTCTGCTGAACTTGCCGACTGAAAGGTTGGCAGATTGAATCCAGGGAGCGGGGTGAGATCCCACTGTTAGGCCTAGCTTTTGCCAACATGCAAATAGATCAGTAGGTACTGCTTCTGCAGGAAGGTAATAGCTCTCCATGCAGTCGTGTTGACCACATAACTTTGGAGGTGTCTATGGTTAATGCTGGCTCTTGGCCTAGATGAGCACCCTTCCCCAGAGTTGAACATGACTAGACTTAATGTCAGGGAAAACCTTTACCTTACCTTTTACATGAAATTGTGAAATCTAGATTTCCTTTTGGGTATCTTTAAAATATTTTTAAAAAGATTTCTAAGCTGTGGATGGTTGATTCTGTGAATTCTGTGAGCCAGCTGTGCCCCTAAAACTGAACTTAAGAGGCACAATAGAGAGTATTGTTGTAATTGGGAAAAGTGAAAACAAAAGCTAGTATTAGCAAGACAGGGCCAACATCCTTGTTTTCATTCTTGGCCTTGGCATGAGACATAATTGATCTGTCATGTTTTTATGTTGTAAGTTTAAGGACTAATTATATAGTGATGAATGTGGGTATATAGCAGGGACCCCGTGTTTTTCCTAACAGGCATCCTGAAAATATAGAGAAGTCATGCTGTATTTCATGCTATACATTGGTGCTATGTAATCCTGGGATTTGTAGTTTAGTGAGGCATCAATCTATAGATTCGAGAATTCCATCAGATGGTGCTACAGAGCTTAAAGTTGTATCACAAGTTTACCTATCTGCTTCTCAGAAATATAGACATATCTAGGCATTTTCTATATCATCCAGGTGGTTCTATGGTGTATCTCCACTGCAAGTTACTGCGGAATCACCCTGGGGAATTGAGGAAATTCCTAGACAGGATATCTTTTTTTTTTTTGAATTTTCTATTTCCTCCAGAGGAGTTTCACTATTCTCCATGGTTTCCTGATTCCATAGTAAGTTCAGCAACATATGTTTGAGATATAGGTGTCATACAGTATAAGACTGGATAAGTCTCTTTTAGGGATGACAGCTCCCAGAGTCCCCCAGCTAGGGTGGTCAGTAGCTTATATATTAATCCAGTGTTTCCCAGCCTTTGTGACGTGGCACACTAGTGTGCCATGATGGACCTCCTGCTGTGCCGTGAGAAAAGTGCTCTGCCTCCCTTTCTTCCCCCTCCTCCTGCCGAACTCCTGCTGCTTGGGGGAGGAGGAGGAAGGGCCGGGCGGTGGCAAACAAAAAGAAGGGACTGGGGCACCGCCTCCTTCGACCATTTCCCCAGCCAGCCTCCAATGCGCCATGACTCCCACCCCTCGTTTGCCTCGCCCACTGAAGCCTGTCCACTCCTCATGCTCCTCCTCTGTGGGAGAGCTGAAGCTGGGGGGAGGGGCGGGGCATGGTGAGGACTGGCTCCACCCTCTCCCCCGGCTTTGGCACTCCCAGCAGCTGCTTCAGCCTTGAGCGGACAGTGCCAAGCCAGTATTGTCCTGGCTCTGCCACCGCTGGCGTGGCACTGCCCCCTCAAGGCTGGAGAAGTTGTAGGAGAGCTGAAGCCGGGGGAGGGGGTGGGGCATGGTGGGGCATGGCTCCGCCCCCTCTCCTGGCTTCGGCACTTCCAGCAGCTGCTCCAGCCTTGAGGGGACAGTGTCAAGCCAGCATTGTGCTGGCTCTGCCACCACTGGCTTGGCACTGCCCCCTCAAGGCTGGAGCAGCTGCTGGGAGAGCTGAAGATGGGGGAGGGGGCGGGGCATGGTACGGCCTGGCTCCAACCCTTCCCCGACTTCGGCACTCCCAGCAGCTGCTCCAGCCTTGAGGGGACAGTGCCAAGCCAGCATTGTGCTGGCTCTGCCACCGCTGGCTTGGCACTGTCCCCTCAAGGCGGGAGCAGCTGTTAGGAATGCCGAAGCTGGGGGGAGGGGGCAGAGCCAGGCCATGCCGTGCCCCACCCCTCCCCCTGGCTTCAGCTCTCCCAGCAGCTGTTCCCAGCAGGCCACCATCCCCAAGCTGTTCTTTACTGTGTTAGAGTGTCATGTTGTGTCATTTTGGTTGGTGGTGTGCCCCCAGATTTTTTTAATGTTAAAAGTGTCCCGTGGCTCAAAAAAGGTTGGGAAACACTGTATTAATCCATTATACAACATGCATGTGTATATTGACTAGGGATTTCTGGGAATGGTAGTTCCCAAGGTCCCAGGAAAAGAGAATGTAAAGGGTTTCCATTATGGCCTTGCAATGGGCAAGGCCCAATATGAGTCATCTCTTACAAGACTGCTTTCATAAATGGAAGCAGGAGGGAATTGATCCCTGGCTTTGCAATGTCTCCATTTACTCCCAACTCACTCAAAATTACTTGCAATACGTATGTGGGAAAGGAAGCTAATGGCAGCTCAACTTCATGTTGTGTCATTTTTTATTCTGCACATCTGTAGCAAAGGTTATTTTTATACTGCCATGATAAGCTATGCCTTCTAACTTTCTTTCCTACAGTTTAGAGTTGTAGTGCCAGCTCCTACAAGTTTGAGCCATCATGTACTATAATGAATTGAAATTTCTTTCCGACCATACTTTCTCGCAGAACATTCACTTACAAAATGTTTTCCCCTCCCATTGGCACATATAAGATATGCAAATTATGTAAATGGCATGCAGCCCAATGTGGAAAATTGTCAATTTTTCAGCTAATTATGTTTCCTCTAAAGTTTTCCAGCTAGTCATGTTTTAATAGTTACTTTCTGTGTCTGCTTAATTGCATTGCCTTTAAAGTTGAGAGCAGCTTTGGGACTCAATCCTACGATAAACAAGGGGTATAAAATAATAATAATAATAATAGCAAGGATTTAAAGATCAAACTGCAAAGACTCTGGTACAAGCTAACAAAGGAGGTCCCAGTCATGATCAGCACACTGGGTGCAGTGCCTAAAGACCTTGGCCTGCACTTAAACACAATCTGCACTGCCAAAATTACCATCTGTCAGCTCCAAAGGGCACCCTACTTGGATCTGCATGCATCATTTGCGGATACATCACATAATCCTAGACACTTGGGGAGAGTTCAACATGTGATCCAATACAAAAGCCAGCATAGTGATCTTGTCTGCTGTATACTAATCTTGTTACATATCAAATAACAACAACAATAACAACAATAATAATAACAACAATAAGAAATACCAATGTGTAGAGTGGGTGAAATTATTTAAATATATAGATCATTCCTTTGATGATAAGTAGTTTGGCAGATAGATAGATAGTAGGCATGGTTTAGAACCCAAAAATAGGAAATCGGAAATCTAATGGGGGGGTTTTTTTATTAGTAAAAGAAAGACTTACAAAAATTTTCCAAAAATTTCTAAAATGTAACAATTACTAACGAAATTCGTTTGTAGTTCGTATGCCAGCGCATGCACATTCCAGATGGTTTTGGCCTACAACTCCCAGAAATCCTAACAGCTGGTAAATTGGCTGGGATTTCTGGGAGTTGTAGGCTAAAACTTGAATAAATCACACTGAATTCTAGATGGGACTCTCCAAATAGGAAGGAGGGAGGGAGGGAGGGGGGTATTCTATTCTTGGAAGGAGCAAAAAAGGAGGAGAAGCCCCCTCGCTCCTCGCTGCGTCTCTCTCACCCCGATCCTGAGGGAGTGAGGGCCCAAGTTTGCCCAGGCTGAGAGGAAAAGGAAGAGGCATGAGGCTGTGAGTAATGTTGTGAGTTTAAGACCAAAACACCTGGAGGGCTGAAGTTGTCCCGTGCGATGGGGCAAGACAGAGCAACGGGGAAGAGAAGGGAGGGGGAGAAGCATCTGAGAGAGTGCAGAGAGAGAAAGGAGGAGAAGCGTGTGTGTGTGTGTGTGTGTGTGAAGTTGGCCCCCTGCGGTGGGGCAAGACAGAGCAACGGGGAAGAGAAGGGAGGGGGGAGAAGCATCTGAGAGAGTGCAGAGAGAGAAAGGAGGAGAAGCGTGTGTGTGTGTGTGTGTGTGTGAAGTTGGCCCCTGCGGTGGGGCAAGACAGAGCAACGGGGAAGAGAAGGGAGGGGGGGGAGAAGCATCTGAGAGAGTGCAGAGAGAGAAAGGAGGAGAAGCGTGTGTGTGTGTGTGTGTGTGTGAAGTTGGCCCCTGTGGTGGGGCAAGACAGAGCAATGGGGAAGAGAAGGGAGGGGGGAAGCGTGGAGGACTACACTTTCCAGAATGCCTAGCACAGCAGCGTCACTTCCAGTTCCCCATAGAAATGCAGGAAAAAGAAGATGAATGAAGGCGGGAAGGAAATGAGGGGAGAAGACAGGGAGAAGTGAGTAGTACAATAATTAAGAATTTATTACGATCATAACGCAAATTGTTGGCCTCAAGGACCGTAAATGAAAGTCTACTTCCTGGTTAGCTGCCGTGATGCATATAAACTAGAAAGTCCCATTACATATGAATCACTTACGATTTCTTTTAATTTTCATAACTTTTTTCTCATGCCAGATAGATAGATAGATAGATAGATAGATAGATAGATAGATACGTAGACAGACAGACAGATAGATCTTTGGACTTGGTCTTAAGTTTTCCGCCCCTGTTTGCATTCAGTTTACAGCATTCTTCCAAAGCATGAGTTACATACACATATATATTGTTTCCTTTCTCCAGAATAATTTCACTTCCTTGCTTCACACCTCAAATTTCAAAAAAGGAGAGAGAGAAATCAATTATATAAATTTGATGATGGAGAACATCAAGAAATCCCCCCAACCCCTAGAGCAGGGGTTCTCATTAGGTAGATCACGATCTACTGGTAGATCACGTAGGACGTCCTGGTAGATTGCGGGCAGGAAGAAGGCTCAGTCCTGCCCTGCAGGCTCCCGACGCCACCCAGGTGCAAAAGAAGGTTGGACTGGATGGCCCTTGGAGGTCTCCTCCTATTCTAGGACCCTATTGTTCTTGTTATTATTATTATCATTATCAGATGCTGAATGGCCATCTGTGAGGAATACTTTGATTGTGTTTTCCCCTTATGGCAGAAGGAGGTTGGACTGGATAGCCCTTGGAGGTCTCCTTCTACTCTAGGAACCTATTGTTGTTGTTAATAGTATTATTATTATTATTAGTAGTAGTAGTAGTAGTAGTAGCAGAGGCTGAATGAATATTATAATCATTATTATTATTATGAATAAATTCAGGGGCTTATTATACTCACATTTAGTTGAATTCAGTCTTAAAATATATTATATGGCTCTCACTGAAATACATTTCCAAATATTTTGCTTTTATGGCTCTCTGAGTAGTGGGTAGGTAGATCATTTTGACTTGGTTGTTTTATAAGTAGCTCGCATGCTGAAAAAGTGTGAGCACTCCTGCCCTCGTGTATGGTCTACATTTACACACAAATCCTTTATGGGTCTACACAGAAGGAAGCATTATTGAGTTCAGAAGGACTTCTTCCCAGGTAACGAAATATATGGCTGAGGTCTAAATTAGCACAATGGGAACGGGGGGAAGAAATGAATAAAAAATGATCACACTAGATATTTTCCCTTGAAAATTATTAAAATTCATAGCTCAGAGGTGTGAATGCTTCTTTAAGAAAGGTACTTATGTTATCCCCAAAATAGCACCAGTACCATGTGATAGTTTCAGTTGCTATGGTTACTACACATTTGTTATTTAATAGCAAAGAAAATAGATGCACAAAACATGCTAATTATAACTGGTACAATTTTTCCCCAAATGTTTCAGATGAATATGCATACATGTTTTATGCATCAGGGATAGGGATGTCCTTCTCCAGTAATTTTTGTGGGTTTTTGTTGTTGTTTCTTTTCTCTTTTTGGCGGGGGAAAAAGTATTCTACTGTGTCTGCCTGGGAAATACTGATGTGGTTATTTTAACAGATATTATAGAGATGCTGAAAAATTGTAGACAAGGATAATTTATATAAAGACCAGCAGTTTCCTCTTCAGCTAGCTGAAAAATGATAACATTGGAAGAACAAGGGTTTCACAATCTATTCAGTTTGCACCATTGAGGTTTTCTTTAAAAATGTATGTGTTTTAATAGTTACACACATTTAGTGGATTATAAGGAACTCTGGAACCAAATATGAACTCAGGTCCTTTTTTTCAGCCAAAATGCAATTTCAGAATTTCTTCCCAATAGTAAAATATATTGAGTATAAAATAAAATAAATAAATAGATGGAAACGATAGCTGTTAATTGGCTCCAAGAGTTGAAATTCTCCTGCTTGTGAAAAAAATTAAATCTATTTTTAAAACCAAATTTTAAACTTTCCACCTCTTCCGGCTTTCCAATATTTCCCCATTGTCCTGTGAGTGGAACCACACTGCAGTTGGCTGTTCGGCACTACCCAATCTTCCCATAAAGCCACTGCAGTGCACATACACATGCACATAATGAAAAGAGAGGATTGGAGAAGGGACCAGCTATGCCCCTAGAGCTAGATATGGAATGACTGCAATCTATTCAAGTCTGCTGGAGGCAGACACATTTCCAAACATATCCGTTTTTAACCAACTCCAGTATAATTATGGAGAGGCTGCAATGGCTCTATAGCAGGGGTGGGCAACCTACGGCCCATGGCCCGGATTTTGCTCGGCAGCCGATTCTGTCCGGCCCGGGGAGAAGAGCGTCGGGGCCAAGAGGAAGGGGTGCTGCTGCCGCCATCCCATCGCGGGCTCTGTGGGGCCTGTGTCGGCAGACAAGCCGGAGGAGCGGCGCCTTTGGAGTGCCTGCAATTCTTAGAGGCGATCCGGGCCTGCAGCGGGAGTATTCGGTGACCTGCGGGTCAATCGCCCTGGCGACCCAGAAGACTTGATCGTCTTCTGGGTCGCCAAAAACATCAAGTCCCAGATTGCTGACTGCTTCCCCTGCTGGCCCGGATTGCCTCCAGGGATGGCAGGCACTCCATGGCAGGGCGATCAGCTGGGGAACAGCTGGGGCGATAGTGGCGGAGGCCTGCAGCCTCTGATCGTCTGCTGCTCTGCTCTCCTCTGCTGCGGTGGCAGCTGGGTCCGCTTGCCATCCTCTTGGCTGGGGCCATTGGGCTATTCCATCTTGGGATCCTTCCTCTCTTGAGGATGTCAGCCTTCATCTTGGTTCACACCTTGTCTTCTTGAATTTAATTTAATTTTAGTGGTTTTTATTATTATTTTATAATAATTTTATAATAATAATATAATAATATAATAAATAATATAAATATAATGTTATATCATATTATATCATATTATAATTTCAATATATTATAATGTATATATATATATTATAATATAATAATTATGATATTAATACTAATAATATATAAATATTTCTTGATCTATTAATATGTTAATATTAATTATGTGTAATATATAGCAAATATAGTAAATAAATAAATAAATAATGTAGATTAGACTGCAGTTCAGCCTTTAGGTGCGGCCCTCCATAATATTTTTTGGCTCTTGTGTGGCCCCTTGGAAAAAATAATTGCCCACCCCTGCTCTATAGCAAGTCCAGTGGTCTTTGATCTTTGAGGGAATTCCGCAAGGAAATACCAAGTTCTGCAATAACCAAAGAAAGACATGCACTGACTTATCCGAGTGTATGCCACTAACTGGGTGTCAACCATTGTGTTCAAAAACCACTCGGTAAATGTTATTATTGCTTACTTTCTATTTTATTTTATTTTTACATTATTTCTTACCTGTCTGAACACATCTCCCCCTATGAATCATCCAGGGTGCTAAGATCTTTAGGGAGGGGGAGCACTCTTTGTCCCACCTTCTTCACAGGTACGGCTGAAGGAGGCAAGGGACAGGGCATTCTCAGTAGTGGCCTCTTGGCTGTGGAACTCCCTTGCCAGTGAAATTAGATCAGCCCCCTCCCTCCTATCCTTTAGAAAACAAGTTAAAATCTGGCTATGGGAACCAAGCATTTAGAGATCAGCACAGGGCTGTATACAGCTATGAAGTGAGTACAATGTGATCGGATCAGCTTCTGTATTATAATTTTTAGTCTATGTGTAATCTTTCAATAACTTATTTATGTATGTATTTATATGTTAGTGTTTTATAATTTTCATGATTTAACCACAATTTATATTGTATTTTATTTGTCTTATGTTAATGTGGCACTGAATTATTGCCAATTTGGAAGCTGCTCTGAGTCCCCTTCGGGGTTGAGATAGACCAGGGTAAAAATACAGTAAGTATGTAAGTAAATTCCTTATAACCCCGTGCTTATGACGGTTGGTGTTATTTGATATCAGTGATCCTGAGGATACACTCTGGGTTTTATTCTAAAACTTAAAGCAGTGTTTTTCAACCTTTTTTGAGCCGCGGCACATTTTTTACATTTACAAAATCCTGGGGCACACCACCAACCAAAATGACACAAAATGACACACTAGCACAGCAATACATATATTAAATATGTTTTTAAATGTATTTATACACTCAGTGTGAAACTTGGGCCTGTTTCGATGAACACAACATAGATATCCTGGCAGGAATGGCAGAAAGACACACACGCTGTTGTGCGCTCTCTCTCTCTCTCTCTCTCTCTCTCTCTCTCTCTCTCTCTATATATATATATATATATATGTATGTCTGTCTGTATGCATGTATGTATGTATGTATGTAATGTTCATTTGTGGGATTAACATAACTCAAAAACCACTGGACAAATTGCTGCCAAATTTGGCCACAAAACATACTAATACTAACCCAAGGAGGGACCATCAGTCAAAAATTTGATTTTATCATTTCGGAGTTGTAGTTCCTGGGAGTTATAGTTCACCCGCAATCAAAGAGCATTCTGAACTCCACCAATGATGGAATGGAATCAAACTTCCCACACAGAACTCCCATAACCAAGAGAAAATACTATAAGAGTTTGGTGGGCATTGACCTTGAGTTTTGGAGTTGTAGTTCACCTACATCCAGAGAGCATTGTGGACTCAAACAATGTTGGATCAGGACCAAACTTGGCATGAATACTCAATATGCCTAAATGTGAACACAGATGGAGTTTGGGGAAAATAGAGCTTGATAATTGGGAGTTACAGTTTCTGGGATTTATAGTTAACACACAATCAAAGAGCATCCTGAAATCTAGCAACAATGGAATTGAACCAAACTTGGCACACTGAACTCTCATGAGACCAATAAAAAGTACTAAAATGGTTTGGTGGGTATTGACCTTGAGTTTGGGAGTTGTAGTTCACCAGTCCCTCATCTTCTTTCCAAAGGTGCAAGCTTTTCTTTTTCCTCAGAGCAGGGGTTGCGAAGGCACCTGCTCGAGTTTCCTCCTCCTCTCCGGGGCCCCCTCCTTACCTCTCCTTCCCAGCCAGAGTTCGCAGATGCGGAGGGCTCCTCCCAACCCATCCCTGCCAAACGCAGCCTATCCCACGAGCCCAGGGCTGGCCCCGCGCTCTTAAAGGGACACACGCCTCCAAGCCAGGCCCATGAGCAACACGTCCCCGAGCAGGAACAAAGGCCCCCTGACCATCTCCAGCCCTCCCCCCTCACACACAAGCAATAGAGAGGGGGGAGCGTGAGGTAGGGGGGAGCACGCGAGGCGGAAAGCAAGGGAGGAGAAGGAGGAAAGCAAAGGCATGCTCGGCGGCAGTGCTTGCTCCTGGCCTCCTCCTCTTCTCCCCCCTCCCTTCCCCTCCGTTGGCCGCTCTGCTCGCCTGCCTGCCTGCCTGCCGGGGCCCTTACACAGGCCAGTAAAAATTGGCCGGCGGGCCGCAAAATGCCCAGGTCTGGTATTGGAGGTTCAAATTTCCCGTGACACACTAGTTGGGAAACACTGCCTTAAAGGATATATTCAAGGTGTAGACGTATTTGGAGGGTTAAGGATCAGCACTTGGGATAGTATCTTTAAAGGTCAGATCAAAACTCACATTGGACTCACTCTTCCCTCATACGGGACCCACCAGCTTCACGTTCCTTACCTACCACACAAGTAGCAGGATATATTTACCTCTTATATGATTAATGTGGTTGAAAGTAGGATGTAAGAACCTATCAGTTTTCATTTCCTTCCCCAGTCGAGGGTTTTTTTAAGTCCTCAGGCTACTCTGAATGTTTTGATGTCAAATTGTTCTAGGCAGTTTCTTGATACATTACTAGTTGCTGAACAGACTAACCAACATTTTAAATTCAAATTGGGCACATTAAGACACTTCTTTCTGTATTTGATTGTTGATATTTAAAGGGTGGTAAGCCATTCTGCTTGGTATTTGACAGCATTTGATAGGTAAGTTATTTAATACTGCACCACAGCTAAGTTATTTGATATTGTACTGCCATGAATCTGCTCATCTTCAGGGGAACATGGCCACCTCTTTTTACGCAGTCTGTTGCAAGCTGGGATTTAAATAGTCTTCTCAGAAGCACATTACTAAAGTAAATGACATCCATTTAAAACACTCAGCAAGGTCACAAATGTGAAAGGACTCAATGACCATGGCGCTCTGCCCCTATGGAAATATATATTTGAAACCAGGGCTGAAACATCAGGAAATGGGGAACAAGAGACACTAGAAATGTGAAGAATATTTTTTTAAATGGAAAATGATTGAAAAATTGGCTTCTTTTGTTTCAAGAACCCCTGATGAGAAGAACTCTGTACTGATGGGAATCTTTGCAGTTCTGTACTTATTCTAGGAAAAATTCACACATTGTTGTTTTGAGCAGAAAATAAGATTTCCTGTGTAGGTCACTGCCCCTTTAAACCCCCCTCCCAACAAAAATAGAGACTGCCTCTTTTTCCCCTATCCCATAATACTCCTCTTCCAGTCCTCCTCCCACTGAAGATGGCGGCTTTCAGTAACTCTTGGAAAGGCATTTGCAAACTTGGTTGTCTGCCTACTTTTCAGCGTATCCGCCATGCCGTCAAAGCTGTCACCCGACATTGGAGGGATATGAACTTTATGCGGCAGAAACTGATGGCAGTGACAGAATACATACCTCCGAAACCTGTAATCCCCGAAGAATGCATCAAACCCCATGCCAGACTTATGGAGGAGGAAACTGGCTAAACCAGGCTGTTGTGTTTGCAAGTGGAGCAAACATTCAGTGAGAATAAAATGATTGCTGTTTGCCAATACAACTACATACATGGAAATGACATGGTACTCATGAGGCATCAGCTACGGAAGTACAACATCCATGTCAAATTCTTCCCCAATGAGATTGTGAGGCCTTTTCTTTTGGATTCCAAGTTCAAGAACCTGCTGCCTCTCTTTATTGACCGTAATCTTCTAATGGTGAGCCTGGAACCAAGGGCAAAAGAAATGTTGAGAATTTTGAAGAGAATGCCACAAATTAATCTTCTAGGAGTTTATGTTGACAATGCAATCCCAAGCCAACAAGGTTTCATCAACTATGCCAAGCTGCCTTCCATGGTGACGGCCCAAGGAGAAGTGGTGGGCGCACTCTCTCTCCTGATATCCAAAACCAGCACGATTTTGCAGCAAGGACCAAGTCAATTGACATCTTTATTGGACCAATATGTTAAACAGCAGAGCGCTGAGGCAGATACATCAAAGGAAATGGGGACTCCTAACAATTCGGAAGCTCTTTAATGAACACTATTCACCTTGGGGAAAAAAGATTTCCTGTGTAGGAAACAGAATTTTAAGGCCGAATTTTTTTTCTGTGAGGAAAGATTTTCTGTGCAAATAATGCTGTTTCCTACACAGAAACTTGCAGTAGGGGGTTTATTCCCATCAAAATTTGTATATGATTGTTTTGCACAGAAAACAATATTGCAATGCAAAGGAAATCTGTTTCCTGCAGAGAAAACACTTCTTGTGCAAAACAATCACATCTGAATTTTGTACCAAAGAAATCCTGAAATACAGATAGTGGTTTAGAAGTGCACAGCTTTCAGACACATTCCACTAGAGATATTTTTTTGATAATTAAATTAGTAGAAAATGTACATTTTCAAAACATAAAGATAGATGAAAACCCTGCGCAAGTTTAAGTAACCAGGCATGGAAACTTGGAACCTGGCTCTTTGGGATAGCAATACACTTAATTTTAAGCAGCTAGAAAATTGGCAGAGATTGCATTCAATACAAATCCTGTGCATTGCATTGCACTGAACTTCATATGTATGACAATGACCTTACAAGACACAAGTTGGAGATATGCAGCCACTGTAGTTTTCTTCAAGTCCAAAAGGAATTGGTTTGGTCTCTTATTGGAGAGAAGTAAGAAAGACTGGTGGATGAGGCTGTCAGGGATATAGCTCTTATGTGCCTTTGACTGTAGCTTATGAAATCCTATTATTGGGTTTTCTCAGCAAGATTTGTTCCAAGGAGAGTTCCTCTTTCCTTGACTGAGAAAGAATTTGAACCTCCTGGAGTCCTAATCCAAGATATCTACATCTTAAAGTGATAGCTGCTCTTCAGTTATATGAAATTCAAGTCTCTTGCTCAGGATATTACTCTGAGCAAGAGGGAAAGGATCCATTTCTTTAATCAGGGGTCGGGAATCATATCTTCCAGATGTTGCTCTGTGACAACACCAGCACTGGCAATTGTATGTTCTTTTTGAAATACGTAATCTAACAACATCTGGAAAGCCAAAGGCTTCCCCTTCCTGGATTAAGTTCCATGGAGAACTGTAACAGTGTGATGTAGTGCTTTGAGTGTTGGACTATACTTCAAGAGTCCAACTTGGCTATGAAACCCTTCGGGTGACCTTGGGCAAGTCATAAACTCTTAGCCTCAGAAAAAGGCACTGGCAAATAGGTTTGTTTAGGTTCGGTTAATCCTAAAATTCGGAAAAACCTACTGAATTTGGACTTTTGAACCAATTTTGAACCATGCAAGAAAAGTGGGAGGGGCAAATCCGAATTTGAACCACTTACCCATTGTTCGGAATTATTCTGTAATGTTTGGATGTCTCCCATGGTTATTTTGATTTTCAGAACCATTAAGCAACTTTGGTAAAGCCTAAACAAACAGTTATTCTTGAAGGCCACACCCCCAATGGTAGAGATTGCAAAAGGTCCTATAGTTTAACAGCAGGACCTTTTGCAATCTTTACCACTGGGGGGCGTGGCCTTCAAGAATAACTGTGCTTAGCCATGCCCATCTCATCCCTCTTTGCATCGCCACTCGCCAAGGAAGGGAAACTGTAAGATTTTAAAACTGTGTGTCTGCTATTCACGAAGTGTTTTGGAAATTTAGGAAATTTCGGATATTTCCGACTTTTTTCCCTGGAAAATTTTGGAAATCATTTCCAATCTGAATCGCCAGCACCCCTTACATCCGAAATGAGTTTTAAACCATTTTTTAAAAATCAAACAAGCCTACTGGCAAATCTTTTTTGAACAAATCTTTCCAAGAAACCCCTGCGATAGCTTCATCTTTGGGTTGTCACCAGTCAAAATGTCTTGAATACTCAGAGCACTAAGAACGGGTTTGTTAGTTTAAAAAAAATAAATCTAATTTTGCCAAGTTGCCTTATTCTAAGGAGGAGCAATTGTGTGACTCCCCATCTGTATTCTGAAATTATTTATCTCCAAGTAAGTACAGACAATTTTATTTTAATTACAGTTCATTTTTAATTTTATTTTTTTTAAAATTATTAAAATGTGCAAGTTGAGTTGAAAAATATTGAAACATGTGAAGAAAATCTTGCTTCCTCTGGACTGATTGCCATCCTGTGTGACAATGTGAAACTCCTGAATAAAAGACAGCCCGAGACTAATATTTTAAGAGTATTCTCAGGGAAATCAACACACTTCCCTGCATCTGTTTGCTTTCAAATATTCACCGCTTGAATGCAATTAGAATGGGGAAATTCTACAATGTTTAGGAGGACAAACACAAATGAAGAAATAAATAATTAACACATTGCCAACTTTGCAGAGACATTATTGCACCACAGTGGCAGCAATGGGCATCCATGGCAATTTTGGGAGAGTTTCAAATGCCTGACTGTAGCCTCTGAACATCTGGATTCTCGGTCTGTGCAGTCATTTTAAGCTCCACAAATTAGCTGTTTAGCAAGCATCTGGTAAGAAAATGGTCAATTATTTAAGACTTAGATGAACTGATGTAAGGAGCAAATCTGTCTAGCAGTTTTTATACCCACTCTGTAATATGGATATATATATATATATATACAATGCTTTCTTTTTGGATGTGTGAAGAAGGGAACCACATGTCTGATTATTGCTTTGTTTCACCCTTCACACGGGTATTTCTAGATGTGAATATTTGAAATACAACTTCCTCTTCTGTTCCCAACAAAGGAGGGGCTTCTGCAGGTCTGGGGCCTGATAGACCCCCCCCCCCCATTTCATTTCATGCATATCCTGTCATTTCTCATCAGAGCTCAATGCAATTGGTGGCTTGTGACTTCCAATTTAGTGAGGATTTTAGTGAAGACTTCAAAAGAGATATTCAAGGCAATGATTTGTGTGTGTGTGTGTGTGTGTGTAAGTTACTCTGCACTTTGAATTAGCTATACATCATGCTAAACATTTCCTTTGGTGGGGCTAGAGTTCAGCATTCTTTGAGAGTTCCTTTCTCATTCTGATTAAAACAGACTGGATTCACCACTGACATTAGAGTCCACCAGCAGCCATGACTCAAGGCAGCATGCATGGTTCTTCTTCCCTTTTTATCAATCACAGCCACATAAACAAACCCATTTAAGATCCAACAGCAAGCTGGTTTCAGGAAAGGGAAAAGCTGCACATCACAAGTGATGAACCTGGCTCAAAGATGGTTTTGAAAAGAAGATGGTTTTGAAAGGCAGATTACTGGCACTGTCTTCATAAGGTACTGACCCGTCAGCACCTTATGATACTGTAAATCATCACCTCCTCCTGAGAAAAATGTATAATATCACAAAGGATTACCACCTCACTCACTTCATAGGAAATCTGCTACAAAACAGGAGCTTTTTTGTTGAGTCCCGGGGTCAGAGAAGCAGATGGTGAAAACAGAAGAATGGCCTGTCTCAGGGGAGAGTGCTTGCTCCATCAATGTTTAACAATTACACAAATGATCAGACACTGCCAAAAGGGACAGAGAGTTTCATATATGCTGATGATCACACCATCACTACTCAAGCAGGGAGCTAGGAAATGGTTGAACAGAAGCTCTGACGTTTTAGGGGCTCTTACTGCCTACTAAAGGGGAAACCAGCTGATTCTAATCCATCTAAAACACAGATGTGTGCTTTTCATCTTAAGAACAGACAAGCATTTCGAGCTCTGAAGATTAACTGGAAGGAATCCCACTGGAGCACTTCAGCACACCAAAATACCTGGGAGTTACTCTAGACCATGCTCTGACTTATAATAAGCACTGCTTGAATGTCAAGCAAAAAGTGGATAATATAATAGAGAGCTGACCAGCACAACCAGGGGATCACAACCAGATGCAGAGTAGCAAAGGCCCTTGCACTTTGCTACTCTGCTGCTGAATACGCATGCCCAGTACAGAAAACATCTTACCATGTTAAAATAGTAGATGTGGCTCTTAATGAAACATGTGACAAATCAAAGGTTGTCTATACTCCATACCACTGGAGAAACACTGTTTAGCTGGCATTGCACCACCTGGCATATGCCGGAAAGTAGCAGCCAGGAATGAAAGGACCAAGGCATTCATATCTTCATCCCATCCTCTGTTTGGATATCAGCCAGCATGCCAACACTTTAAATCAAGAAACAGCTTCTTAAGATTTACAGAGATACTCGCACGAACACCCCAGCAAGCGAGAGTCCAAAAGTGGCAGGCTAAAACCCAGCACCTCAATCAGTGGCTGAGACTGGATGAGAGACTCCCTCCTGGGGTCACAGAAGACTGGGTGACTTGAAAGGCACTGAACAGACTGCACTCTGTTACCAAGAGATGCAGAGCTAACCTTAAGTAATGGGGCTACAAAGTGGAGCCCACAACATGTGAGTGTGTAGAAGAGCAAACCACAGACCACTTACTATGATGCAGTCTGAGCTCTGCCACATGCACAGTGGAGAATCTTCTTACAGCGACACCAGAGGCACTTCAAGTGGCCAGCTTCAGGTCAAAGGACATTTAGTTTAATGCCAAAGTTTTAACTTTGGTTGTGGTTTTTCTACACATTATAACTGTATTCTCAATTCACATCTGACACAATAAATAAATAAATAAATCACAGCAATCTTGTGAAGTTGGTCCAAGCAGAAAGAAGAAAAGGGGGAGAGACAAGGAATCATAGAATAACAAAGTTCATGCAGATTAATCGCCATCCAAAGAAGGAGTCTCCATGACACTCCAAGCCTGCATATTGGCCCAATGTCATATATACTGACTATCATGTCTCATGGTGACTTGAACTTGGATTGCTTCAATATCCTAGTTCAGATCATTAACCTTTACATCACACTGGCTCTCATTTCAAAGTGACCTGGCTGCAAATTGCCACCAAAGTAAGACCTATGTTTGTTTGCAAATCTCTACTTTTAACAGGTATATCAACCCAGGATCCATTGTACACACATCAACCTCAATTTCTACTCCGATGTGGTATGTGTATATGAATAGCATAACTAAATAAATAGGACCAGTGGTATGTTTTCATCATAGTCAGTCAGCACCAGTAAGGGTGCCACCTGACTATCAGTTCCTTTTGATGTTATCTTTGGCAAACACAAATTTCTTCACAAATTTAGTATTCTTTTGAAATCAAGTGAGGGAGAATGCAAAAATCAGGCTTTGAATCTCCATGTATTCATTTCTCCCCCCCTCTCAAATGAACGAGACTTGCCAGCTTTTTTTTCTTTGATAGGCTCCCCGTCTTTAACTGTTGAAGTCACTCTTCACAATTGTAAGTTTGAATTTTGCAAATTTGATTATTTGAAAATGTAATTAAAATGGTTTTTTTCTAAGAATCTCCAGGTCCTCCACTGCAACTATATGATCAAGAGAGGTGTTATTTCTGGTATAAAAAAAGATTTCGCCCATTCATGGGGGTCCTGTGGTTCTAGCTTCAGTGAATGTGAAGGACTATATGGGAAATAGAGACCTCGTGCTTCTCTCCTGGCTGATAATAAATATTTCTATTGCATTTGGCTAGTGCAAATGAGTAAGAATTGCTTTTGGTACATTTTTTGACCAAAGCTTTGCCGAAAATCACAGGTTTGTTCATAAACAGAACAAAAGAACAAAATAACTTATTTTGAAGCATTTGAGTGAATGCTGTTGAAACTGACTAACCTAGGAGAAATGGACAAATTGTCAACATTAATTATAGAAAAATTATTGTTGATGTTTTCAAAAGATTGTGGATTTTCAATAGTCTTCTTGCAGAAAAAAGGAATCACAAATTGACTGTTTTAAATAGTTTTAGTTACTCTGTAGCAGTGTTGAAATGGTACTTATAGTTGGAGAAGTTATTTTATATGGTAAGATGTATAGCCATTGTTAGGAAAGCTGAAAGTGAAATGTAAATTTATTTATTCCTGCTCTTGGCTGTTCTTTCTTTCTACTCCCCCTTTCTCCCTTTTTGGTTTGTGTGTGTGTGTCTATCTATCTATCTATCTATCTATTTATCTATTAGGGCTGCTTGACCCATAAAAATAGTTTCTAAACTCGTGGGGGGGGGGGGGGGAACTGCTGTTGTTTCGAAATAGAAAGTGTTCCAAAAATGTCAAAATTGATTCGTATTTACTTATGAAAGTCATTATTATTTCATTATTGGTGCCACGCATGTGCAGTGCGCAGGGGATGCCCGCTTCCACACCCCCTTGCCAGCTCAGAATCAACCCGCGATATCTCTAATGCGAGTTGAGTCTCAGCTGGCATGGAGAGATGGTGTGCATGCCCTCCATGCCCCCTCGCCAGCTGAGAACCAACGCGGGTTAAAGATAACCCGCGTTGCCAGCTGGCAGGGGAGAGTAGAGGGCAGCTCCTCCACTCTCCCCTCGCCAGCTGACAACCAATGTGGGTTAAAGATAACCCGTGTTGCTTATCAGCTGGCCAGGGGAGAGTGAAGGGCAGCACCTCTACTCTTCCCTTGCCAGCTGACAACCAAGGCGGGTTATCTTTAACCCGCATTGCTTGTCAGCTGGCCAAAGGAGAGTGGTGGGTGCTGCCCTCCACTCTCCCCTGCCAGCTGACAACCAATGCGGGTTATCTTTAACCCGCATTGGTTCTCAGCTGGCGAGGGGGCATGGAAGGCATGCACAACGCGGGTTATCTTTAACCCGCGTTGCTTGTCAGCTGGCGAGGCACTGCCCTCCACTCTCCCCTCACCAGGTGACAACCAAGGCGGGTTATCTCTAACCTGCGTTCGTTGTCAGCTGGCCAGGGGAGAGTGGAGGGCAGCACCTCTACTCTCCCCTGGCCAGCTGAAAACCAATGCAGGTTAAAGATAAGAAAGGGCGGAAATAAAAATGACATAATAACACGCCCTTTACGGAAATGGCGGACCCGGTTTCGATTTAGAAACGTCACTTTCGGGTTGCTGACCAAGGGTTGAATTAGGGTCTAAATTGATTATAATACGGCATAATAACGGTTTTCTAAGGATAACGACCGGAGGATATCCACCCCTACTATCTCTCTTCTCTCTTCTCTCTCTCTCTCTCTCTCTCTCTCTCTCTCTCTCTCTCTCTCTCTCTCTCTCTCTCTCTCTGAAATGAAAGTATCTAATAAAAATATTATTAAAATAATGCATGTGCACAAAAGCAATATTGAGAAATTCATCCTCCTCTGGTTTCTGGTGTCAGCACCAGATACTTGAGGTTTCTACATGAAAACCAGTAGTGCACAGGCTTTAAGCATAGCAGCACCAGAGCCAGGTCACCACTGACCAGAACCTGAAACAGATGCATTTGTGGACTACATTACCCATAATGATTAGGGAGGAGAATGATTGAAAGTATTGTCCAAAATCCACTTTTTCAAAACCCTGTTAATGATGAAGGAACTAAGGCACCAAATCTATAAATACAGGTGTTCCACATAATGATAATGAGTAATAAGAGGCATTTAGATAGTGCTTTAATTTCTCTCTGCTCTGCCTGTTTCCACCCAGTACCGGTCCTTGGTTGTTGTATTTCAGATGTTCCAGCATGTCAGTGATATTGACTGAAAAACATTCTGTGCAGCCTGCTGTCAGATTGATTGATACCAGCTATAATAATATCTAATGTTATGGCATCATAATTCCATTTGAAGCAAGAGGCAATCTTTGATCTTTTACTATCAAGAGATTACAATATATCCTTTGATAAATAATACCCTTCCACTGCCATTACAGAAAGTGGCCTTGTGAACTGTGGAACAATTGCAACCTTTCCTCCCCAGCTGCACCCACATCAGAGAGTGAAGCATTCTTAGAACAAAGAGGCAAAGGGTGTAACTCGCCTGAACTACAGTGCATGCAAAACTACAATCTGTACTGTGCAGATGGGAAATTTATGTCTGTACATTGGGGATTCCATCTTTGAAAGTCTATTTTAATGGGAAATAATGAAACAGCAGTACATTTGACTGCAGAGACTTGTAACCGCAATTTCAACATTAATGGGCTCTCAAGAAGAATATTTTTTCCCTGGAATTTGTGAACTCTGAGCTTTCAAACAAGATGTACAATGTGTGTATGCTAGGAAGATTTGCTATTAGAAATTTGGGGAAGAGTACAAGCAATATTCCTTAGCTTGTTAGAAGGAAAACTCAGGCAGTTGCCTCAGGTGGCAGATGCCAAGAGCTAGCGAGCATGGGAGACCAAGTGCAGTGCAATACTGCCTTGTGCTCCACAAGATAACCTGGTGCCCTAAAGTGAGACCGATAGTGGTTTATCTAAGGTTTAATTTAATAAGATTTAACTGCCAGTGTAGATAACTTCTCTACAGGTAGTAGGATGCCATCTTTTTCATTGCTACAGGCAAGAAAATGTCCAGGCCGTTAGAACTAAAGAACCGAAGAAGGTAGGCTATCTGGTTCAACCCTCTGCATGAGGCAGACAGAAGGTTGCTTTTCTGCCTTAGAGGCTTTCATCTTGACTTCAAAGCTATGTTTAATACTTAAAAATATGTTCTTGAGAAAGGAGAAGAGGCATTGTAATTGAGGCAGGGAACAGCCCATGAGTGACTCGCTCCAAAAAAGCCTTGAGAGTGACTTCATGATTAACATAAAGGCTTAACAATGTATCATTTTTTTGCAAATTTGGGTTATGCCGCAAACTGGAAGAATAAATTCAATTTGGGGGAAGATAGCCCATGGGTCAGAGCATGAAAGGCTTGATTTGAATATTTACTCTGTTGGAAAAATAAAATTACTTCACTAATATAAACAACAGGTTTTGGAATCAATTAATACATTTTATTATGATTAATTGGCTCGACACCTAGACCTTTAGTGTGGGGCCACATCACGAAATTTATAGAGAACGGCATGGAAATGTTGACTCTTGACCATAGAATCATAGGTGTGATGTCATGGTCATATTGTAGAAATATTTTATATGAAGAGAATGTACTGAATAATTGATATAATCAGGTGAGAAGCTGATAGAAGGGGGTGAATGATGAAATGTTGAAAGAGGTGATTATTTATTTATTTATTTTATTTACTGTACTTTTATACCGCCCCTCTCAGCCCGAAGGCGACTCGAGGTGGTGTACACGCGGCAACAATGCCACTATATAAAATACAACAACCAATTGATACACAACTATCTAAAAACAATACAATTTACAGTTAAAATTATAAAATTGTTAAAAAAAACCAATCTCAGCGTCTCATCAATAAAGTCTATTTCCATTGCAACGTCAAATTGATTCCATAGGTCTCAGTTAAATAATTATAATTCATCTGAAAATGCCTGCTCAAATAGCCAGGTCTTCAGTTTCTTCCGAAATGTTAGGAGGGAGGGGGCCGATCTAATGTCCCTAAGAAGGGTGCTCCATAGCTGAGGGGCCACTACTGAGAAGGCCCTGTCTCTCGTCCCCACCAATCGGATCAGCGAAGTAGGCGGGACCGAGATCAGGGCCTCTCCGGATGATCTTAAACACCTGGATGGTTCATAGGGAGAGATGTGTTTGGACAGATAATTTAGTGGACTATCGTAAGAAATGTAGGTAACCGCTGGTTGGGAGTTGAGAAACTGGAATAGAGGATGGTATAAATGAGTAATAATTACAAGTAAGAGTCAGGTTCAGGAATTAATGAATGGGGTTTAAGGTTAGTTAGTAGTTTTAAAATAAGAATGAAGTCTTTGTTGTGAATGTATTGAATGTATTGAATCATTAATCTATTCTGTTTCATTCAAATCTCTTTTTCAAAGGTGTTGTTTTGTGTATTTTGGCCTCTGCAGAAACTAGAGAGATAGACAATAGATAATAGCTAGATAACTAGAGATAGCTTGAGAAAGCTAACAAGCTAGATAGAGCTGAGATAAAGTGGCTGTAGATGATAAAAAGTGTTGGTGCCAAGTGAGGACTGAAGTTTCATAATATTCTGTACAGGAAACCTGAGGGCATCCAATTGATCTTCACAGTAGTGACCACAGAATGGGATAGAGGAAGTCTTTATCTTGGTGACAGAAGTAGGGAGAGAGGAAAACACCCATTCTGGGTGGTAGCGGAATGATGGCAATAGAAATTTGGACATAACTTTGTCGAATAAAGGGCAGGAACCTCACAGATGGCACACTTTGTTACAGGCTCACGCCAAAGGTGACTTTTCCCATTCCTTCTAAAGTTACCTGCCTTTGACTCGGAGCATCTCTACATGAGCTGCAAAATGTAAAATATGACTGATTTTGGGGGTGGAGATGCAAAGTGCAAGCCATACAAGAGTGTTAAGTTGTGCATATGTCTCATTACCAGTTTTAACTTTAAGATATTTTCTGATATTATATGGACCTGAGTCCAATGCTTCTTTGTATTTGACCATGTCAACTACATATGATATAATGCACCCTTTTTTTGATCATATTTCCAACATTTATTTGCAACCTTGTTTGAATGTTTTGGATTTTTGAGCATATCCAGAACATGTTTATACACAACTAAAAACCTTGCATTTGCTTTCTGCCACCTCACTCCTAACAAATAAATTTGGTCTGCACAATTTAGTGTTAGAGCACAACCCAATTCACTAAAGAATATTTTAACATCAACATTAATTGGGGAATCTAGAAAGTTGAAGAAAATTACCGTAGACAGTTAATACTATCTTAATGGGTATTATTATTATTATTATTATTATTATTATTATTATTTGGAACCACACTCCAAAACTCCCCCAGTGTTTTCATGTATATGTAAAATGGTATGGGAGACAAAATGGAACTCTATGGAACCCCACATATCAATGACCAGGGGTTCAAACAGCCCCCCTCCCCCAGCACCACCTTCTGGGTATGACCATGCAGCAAGGAACAGCAAGGAACTGCCACTGTGACAGTGCCTCCCAGTCCCGAAAACCAATGAGAGGTCCAGGAGAACCACTTCCCCTGTCTTGCTCTCTGGGAATTCACTCACCAAGGTGACCAAAGCTGTCTCTGTTCCATAGCCAGGCTCGAACCAGATTGAAATGGATCTAGATCAGTGGTTTTCAATCTGTGGGCTCCCAGATGTTTTGGCCTTCAACTCGCAGAAATTCTAACAGCTGGTAAACTGGCTGGGATTTCTGGGATTTGTAGGTCAAAACACCTGGGGACCCTAGATCAGTGTTTTTCAACCTTTTTTGAACCGCGGCACACTTTTTACATTTACAAAATCCTGGGGCGCACCACCAACCAAAATGACACAAAATGACACTCTAACACAGTAATACATATAGTTAATATGTTTTTAAATGTATTTATACACTCAGTGTGAAACCTGGGCCTGTTTCGATGAACACAACATCTAGTGCAGGAGTGCTCACACTTTTTCAGCATGCAAGCTACTTATAAAACAACCAAGTCAAATGATCTGCCTACCTATATTTTGATAGAAGAAATAAGGGACATTTACGCGATTTTTTGCCAAAAATAAGGGACACTACATATTAAATGCATTACTATCAATATCAGCATAAATATAGTACTCTATTTTGGCAATTATATATGTAGAGTGGAATATAATCCTGATTTTATATATGGATAATCTGGATTATACTAAAAATCAACATATATGGGTTTTTTCATGTTTAATGCATTACTATCAATATCAGCATTAGTACTCTATTTTGCAACATAAGTATTGATATAGTACCCTGTTTGTTTTTTGGGATTTACAGTTAACCTATAATCAAAGAGCATTCTGAACTCCACCAATGATGAAATTGAACCAAACGTGGCACACAGGACTCCCCTGACCAAAAGAAAAGACTAGAAGGGTTTGGAGGCCATTGACCTTGAGTTTGGGAGTTGTAGTTCATCTACATTCAGAGAGCACTCCGGACTCAAACAATAACGGATCTGGACCAAACTTGGCACAAATCCTCAACATGCCCAAATGAGAACACTGGGTAAATTTGGGGAAAATAGACCAAGACATTTGGGAGTTGGAGAGTTGCTGGGATGTATACTTCACTTACTGTTGGAAGAGACCTCCTGTCGAGGGAAGGAGGAAGGAAGTTATCAGGGGTCACTTGAATCCATGGGATTGTTCTTCCCTGAGTCTCTCTCTCTCTCTCTCTATCT
This sequence comes from Anolis apletophallus, assembly GCA_030556195.1. NCBI lineage: Eukaryota > Metazoa > Chordata > Lepidosauria > Squamata > Anolidae > Anolis > Anolis apletophallus. The sequence goes on along the minus strand of JARBWK010000005.1, from coordinate 120,438,443 downwards.
GCCTTCACCTTCAGTCCTTTGGTTCCAGGGCGAGCAAGTGAGCAAGAGTGCGAGAGAGCAAGCGTGAGCGCAAGAGAGCGAGAGAGAGAGAGACCCTTTCCCCTTCCTGCCTTCCTGCCTTCCTGCCTTCCTGCCTTCCTGCCTTCCTGCCTTCCTGCCTTCCAGAGTCATAATGGCTCTTCCCAGAGAGAGAGGGAGGAAGTGGGCCTCCTCCTCCTCAGACCCATGTTTCCTGCCCCTCTAGGAACCAGGCTCTTTCCCCTCCAGCCTCCCAAGGTCTCTGCCTCCTCCCTTTGGTTTCTCTCTTCGCTGGCACGCGGCTCCTTCCCTGGCAGGCCCAGGATATGTGTTCGCAGAGGCTGGTCACACATCGTGGCGGTGGCAGAGGAGGAGGGAGCCGCCAAGGCAGGGGTTGTCCGCAGCCTCCTTCTCCTCCTCCCTCGCCCCACGCGCACCGGCGGCAGCAGCGTCAATGGTGGAAACAGAGGGAGGAGACAGGAAAGGCGTGCAGGAGCCAAGGGAGAAGAAAAAGGTGCACGCCTCTGCCCCCTCCTATCTCTCGCCCTGTGCAAGCCATCCTCGGCGGGGGGGGGGGGTTCCAATTTCCAACCGGCACACCGGTTGGGAAACACTGATCTAGATAATTTATTTCACCCAGAAATCCCTGGAGTTGGGAGGCAACCATACACTCCAAAACCATGCTCAAAAAGGGAGGGTTTGGGCATGGATACTGGCTCATAGTTGTCCATCATGGAGGGGTTCAGGGACGGCTTTTTAAATATAGGTCTTACAACTGCCTCCTTTAGGCACGTTGGAAATTTGTGTTGTTCTAAGGAAGTATTGATCACCATCTTCCCCAACTCTGCCCGTCTTCCTCTGGCTTGTTTGATCAGCCAGCAAGGGCAAGGATCTAGAATACATGTGCTAACTCTCACCTCTCTAAGGATCCTGTCCACATCTTCAGGCTGTTATAGACAAAGTAATTCCAAACTTTGGTTTGGATTAAGCCTTCTTCTACAGTTAACTCTTCGCTGAAACAATCTATACCTGTATGTTCTCTCAGTTGCTTTTAGTAACATCATGAGGTATTTTAATCAAATGATTAAACAGGGGCAACAATGGGGGGAAAGGGACACCCTTAATCTCTCAATAACGTGGTGAAAAAATATTCCCTATTTAGACAATAAACATATCTTTACCAACAAATTAGCTGTTTTACCAAATGAGATTGGCCAGGATCATCATAATCTTCTTTTTTTAGACTGGCATTAAATGCTTAGGCAGATTGTTTATAATTAATTGCAATCTTTTCCAGCTCAGGACCCAGTCTTGTCTGGCTCCATTCCCCAGGTATGTTTATACTAAGGTTCACCTTTAAATTGGAAATAAAAGTACAGCAATTCCAGACAACATCCTAAGTTAAATTTAAGTGAGGCATCCTATTATGTGGGTTCTTATTCCATTAAAAAGTAGCAGGCATCTGTGAAAAGCATAGAAGTGGGAACTTCTTGAAGGTTAGGTTGATCACGGAGAACAACAAACTCCTTCATAGAACACATGATAGTGATTCACATTCTGTTTTTAATTCACTTACTCCATTCTCTCTCTCTCTCTCTCTCTCTCTCTCTCTCTCTCTCTCTCTCTCTCTCTCTCCCTCTCTCTCTCTCTGTACTGTACTTTTCCCTAGTGTCTTGAAGTTAATCTATCAGATTAAGTATATCAAGTAAGAATATGGCAGGCTCACATCCTGTTTTCTTCTCTTCCTTTTGTCATTAAAATAAGAGGCCTGAGTTCTTATCCCTGCTTAGCCATGAAGTTTACTGGATAACCTTGGGCTAGTCTTTCATTAACTCTCACCATCACAGAGTAGTAAGGATACAATGCAGATAGATCATCACATTTGCTGCTATACCCTTGAACTAAGGGCAAAATATATGCATAGTTATATAGTAACAGCAGTTGCAAAACAACTTTTCCTTGCATTTTCAAAGGCAATCTGCCAGGGAGGTATATTTATTTATTTATTTATTTATTTATGACATTTATATGCCGCCCTTCTCACCCCGAAGGGGACTCAGAGCAGCTTACAAATCATATGAACATACAACATACTGCATTCTGCTTCTTAAAGACTGACCTCTTCACACGGGCTGTGTTGTTGGACTGGCATTTGTTGGTAAAAGGGAAGGCATGTAGGGCGGCTCGTGGCAACCTGCACACCCACCCTCCTCTGCTCATCACATGGAGGGTACAGGAGAGAGTCCTTTGGCACCTTTTCCCTCCCCCATCAGATGGCAAAAGAGGAGTAATACGTGGCAACAGCAATGTTTAAGAGATATCCCCTGATGAAGACATTAAACAGCAATTTGGTTTATTTAGGGCCCATCCAGACAGGGCTCAAAGTGAATGAGCTAATGCATTTTTACTGGAGACATCAAAACAACACCTCCAGTAAAATCTAATTAACTGGAGACAAAGCAGGAAAACCCTGCTTTGTCCCTAATTGATTTGACACCTCAAAAGACTGGAATTTTTCATAAGATCTGGGTCTTTCCAGATGTGGACCTTGTGTGGATTTGGCCTGGGGATTGCATTGCATAATGCCCAGGCCCAATTCACACAGTTGTCTCAGGATCTCCAGGTTGTTGGAGCCTGGAAAACCCAAGACAGCATCCACCCCTGCCTACCCCCACCCCCATAAAAGGCCTAAAATTAAATATTACTCACCTGACCTCCATGAAATTGCTGCCAGTCCTTCTGGTGTGTAGAAATGATGCATCAGGAAGGGGGGGAAGGAGGAAAATCTAGAACACCCCCCCCCAAAAGGTGCAGGATTTGGGGGGGAGGTATGGGGGGCTGTAACCTCTGCCCAATCAGATTTCTTAAGCCCGATTGGGTGTGGGTTAACGGCCTGTCTGGAACAGGCCCTAGAGTGAGTCATTTAAAATAAAAAAAGAAATCAAGTCTAATAAATGCGGAAGAAAGAGAGAGCACACAGTCCTCTCAAGGTAGTTATTTTGCCCTGAGATTCCTCCCCTTAAGAGCTAGAGAAGAGGAGGAAGAGTCTGAAACTCTGATAACCTTTCCTTTATATGAGGTGGCTGATTTTTTTTAACCACTGATCTTGACACTGATCTCAACATACTAGTGATATCTCAATTACTTATATTGTTTCCTCTATTTACCTCATCCCTTCGTAGGTTGAAGGTGAATCCAGCAAAGACGGCGATCCTCTGGCTAGGTCGCCCGGCCATTGGGGAACTCCAGCTTCCAACCCTGGATGGCGTGGCTTTATGCCCGTCGTCATCAGTAAAAAGCCTTGGAGTCCATTTGGACACCCGGCTTTCTTTGGAGATGCACGTCTCCATGGTCAGCGGGGTTGCGTTTTTCCATCTCCGCCAGGCTCGGAAGTTGGCCCCCTACTTGTCCCAACGCAACCTGGCCACGGTGATCCAAGCAACGGTCATCTCAAGGTTAGACTACTGTAACGCTCTTTACATTGGCCTACGTCTGTCAGTGACCCGGAAACTTAAGCTAGTGCAGAACGCTGCAGCTCGGGTGCCCACAGGCACGCCTGTGAGCCATCACATCACGCCTATCCTGCGGGAACTGCACTGGCTGCCTGTTTAATTCCAGATCACCTTCAAAGTATTGGTTTTGACCTTTAAGGCCTTATATGGTCTGGGGCCAGTGTACCTGAGGGACCGCCTTACTCCATACTGTCCCATGAGATCACTGAGATCAGAAGACGAGGATCTTCTCCTTATCCCGAGTGCCAAAGTCTATCGCCTCACCTCGAAGGGCATTCTCCATTATGGCTCCTACACTCTGGAACTCTTTATCACCGGAGACCAGGTCACTCCGTGATCTCTTGGCTTTCGAAAAGCCTGTAAGACCTGGCTGTTCCGGCTGGCCTTCGCATGCTAAGCTGGCCTAATCATATCTGACAACTTAAGCCAATTACTGTTGTAAATGTTTCATTGTTTTAATGTTCTAATCTTTTAATGTTAAATGTTTTATCCGCTGTGTTCTTTGTTTGAATTGTGAGCCGCCCCGAGTCACCTTATCTTCTTTTTATATTTATCCCTCTGATCCTCCTCCAGAAACCTGGGAGTGGCGGCCAAGAAATCAAATAAATAAATAAATAAATAAATAAATAAATAAATAGTTTTCTTCTGGTTTCCTGACCACAGTCTCTAATTTGAAAAATGACTGAGCCAACACATGGAAAATCTTGAGCTATATCAATGCCTTCATTGTCTACTTTAAATTATGTGAATTCTGTGTTCATTATTTTTGTAAACCTGCCTTTCTTCCCTGAATTCCTCCAATATTCATCCCAAGTTTTTGCAATTCTTTTGCTAATAGTTGGGTGTATTCTGCATATCTGATGTGATCAAATTTTCATGCTTCCTTCCTCTAAATTTAATCCTGCTTGACATATATCTTCAGTAGGTAGTTTAAACATGTAGCATGATAAAATGCAGCTTTATCTGACTCCTTGTCAATAATAAGCTGTCTCATGTCTCTGTATTCACTAGTCTAGAAACAAAAGGTGTAAACCTGGAAATATTATTTCATATTTAGAAGAGAATGTGAACTGCAATACCACTATAACATGCTAGTTGTATTCTTAGCTCCTGGGCATGAGGTGACCTATGGTAATTATTCTCTTTTGTCTTCCTGGAGCTAGATGCATTGATTTGTAAAGCTTTCTTGTCCTCTTCCTTATCTTCTTTTTATATTTATCCCTCTGATCCTCCTCCAGAAACCTGTCCAATCAGTTTCATCTCTTGGACTGCAGCCTTAAAGAACAGGTAAAACTTAAATGGAATACTACTAGCCAAAATGAACAGAGACTGGATAGCCATCTGTCGAGAGTGTTTGATTGTATGTTCCTCCATGGTAGGGAATTGGAGTGGAAGGCCCTAGTGGTCTCTTCCCATTTTGTTTCTAGATGCTATGAGTCTACGAGGGCGGGTCAATACGTCTGTGACTTTTTGAATTTCCTGCCTCTTAACTGAAAGGGCAACACTGCTCCTGTCAACAGGCATCGGTCAGTTGACTCCTGTCAAAATTTGAACAAGCTGCATCATTTAGTTTGTGTTTGACAGCCATTGATTGCAGACTACTGTGTGATTTGAGGAGAAAATGGGAAAAAAGTGAATTTCGAGTGCTTATTAAGCATTTTTTTTGCGGGGAAAAAATCATCACTTAAACCAAGGCTAAGCTCAATAAATACTATGGGGACTCTGCACCATCCATTTCAATGGTAAAAAAAGTGGTTTACTGAATTTCGTTGTGGCCATACAAGCACGGAAGATGCTGAACATCCTGGATGCCCAGTTGAGGTTGCTACACGTGAAACAATTGGCTGATCGGAGATTGAAAGTGCGAGAGATTGTGGAGGCCATAGGCATCTCACATGGCTCAGTGGTTTCAATTTTAAATGATCACTTGGGCATGAGAAAGCTTTCTGCAAAATGGGACCAGGACAATGCAAGGGTGTGCACATGTGCAGTTTCCATGGCAACAATCCATGAATTGGGATACGAATTGCTTCCTCATCCGCCCTATTCTATGGATTTAGCCCCGAGTGACTATTTCTTGTTTCCAAACCTGAAGAAATGGCTCGCCGGAAAGAAATTTGACTCCAGCAATGAAATTATCTCACAAACAAATACCTATTTTGATGACCCCGACAAATCTTATTTTTTGGAAGGGATAAAAAATTTGGACAAACATTGGACAAAGTGTATAGAGCTCAAAGGAGACTACGTTGAAAAATAAAATGATTTTTTATCCAAAAACCTGTGTTTCATTCAAAAAGTCACTGACTTATTGACCCGCCCTCATATGGTTCTATGACTAGTGGTGGTCCAAGAATATGTTTCAGTAGGGGGCCCATGTTTCCATGGAACATTTAATAAAAATGACTTTCGGGTAACGTTTGTGTCCCACTTTGAGCAATTAAGAAGAATACAAGGCATCTATCCCTGTACTTCTTTTTGTTCATTTTGTTTGTTAACATATGACACTAATAAGCTATTATGCAGTTTATCCAAATGAAAATGTATAAGGTTCTTCAACATTGGCAGAGGAAATTATGCAACATGAGAACACATAGTTTAAATATCTTACTGTTGCTTTCTTACCATCCTACTGAACTGTGTCCTGGAAACGATTGCGTTCATTGAATTAAATGGTACCTGTTTCATGTTTCATGGACTGTATGTATTGTAGCCACTGAGGTCCAGCAAATAATTAGGAAGAACAGAAGGAGGAGGAAGAAGATCAGGAGAGGGAGGAGAATGGAAAGTGAAAGAGGAGCAGAAGCAGAAGGAATTGCAGAATCATCATCATCATTTGAATAGGAAAGACCAAATAATGTGCAGAACAGAGAGGAAAGTTTAAGGGTCATTGCCACCTGTCTTAAACAAAATGTAATAAATATGCATCAGTCTATTAGAATGAGCAATGCATTCTAAATTTCAGCAAAAACAGAATCATGTTTTATTTGTCATTTCCATTTTACCTCTTTTTCTTACTTCTTCCCAGTTCCTTTGTTGTCATTTTTATCCGTCATATGTAGAGATGGACTAAACTTCCAATATTTGTCTCTCTGAGAGTCTACATTTTTCAGCATTATGTTCATCCCAAATTTTAAGATTTTTTAAAAGTTTGTTGTGAAAATTGGGGCACATTTTGTTTATATTCCCTTAAACTCATATATTTCTGTTCAGAAATTTGTATAATACTTTCTGTAAGCAATTTTACTAATATGTTTTTTAAAAAAATATTTTCTCTAATTTACACATTGACCTCAATCCTGTTGGTATCCAGTAGAATAGATACCTTGGTGAATGGTGAATCAACATACACAGTAGATAGAGCACATTGGTTTAAGATGAGACTAATATTAGAATTCTGAATATTGTGTGTATTTTTTCACAAAATTTCATTCACTTTATTTCAACTACAATTTTTTTGTGTAGAATTGCAAACACATTCCCCAATATAATGTATTTTTCAAAATTATTTTCAATTAGACAATGGTTTTTGTGTAACCATTTTTGTACAGTGGGTTGTTGTGTATTTTCTGTGCTGTATGGCCATGTTCCAGAAGCATTCTTTCCTGATGTTTCGCTTGCATCTATGGCAGGCATTCTCTCCTGACTATTTTTGACTGGGAGACTCTTGGGGGAAAAACCCAGAGTATGACACAAAAAAGGAGTGCTTTTCAAAAACATCCTGATACTAATTTCAAATATCTGAAACAATTTTAGTATTTTTTATATTGGCTCTTGAATCTAGAGACAGAGTTTATGCTTTTTCAAAATGCATTTCAAGGGAAATCATTTTCCTACTCCTTTAAAAATAAGAATTGAGAGTTGGCTGTAAATTGTGGATGAAAGATGAAATCTAGACCTAGACTGCTCAATGCATCCTAGGTTGGCTGCACTGCTCAGAAGATCAACAAATATAACTCAACAACTCTGCAGTTCTTAATTTGATGGTGACATGTCTTCCCAAAGTAAAAAGAATATGGTTCTCTGTGCTCTTTTAAATTTCTTCATAAATCTAATTCTTCTGTGAATTCAAATCAGACTTGAAACGCCCTTTCCCCGCCTACGCAGTGGGCGGGGACAGGTATTTGCCTCCTCCCCTGAAGCGAGGCGATTGGTGGCATCATCAGAAGCTTCCAGAGGAGTGGGCGGAGGTTGCCTATTGCTGTAGACAGCCCCCTGCCTCATTCCTGCTGGAGCCGTCGACCCACCACTCCTGCCCAGTTGATTGATTGATTGATTGATTTTATTATTTATGAGTCGCCCTCCACGTCAGTGCTCCGGGCGACTTACACATAAAACACATAAAAGAGTTCAATAGTTAAAAGCTAAAAGAATAGGAAGATTAATTAAAATAGTTCCAGTAACTCAGGCCAAGTTTGGAGGGTGTCCTTAGCCGTAAGCCTTTCGGAAGAGCCAGGTCTTCAGTGCGGTCAGGAACTGGGGCATGTCCCGGATGGCTCTCTGATCCGCCGGCATCAAGTTCCAAAGAACAGGGGCCGCGATGGAAAAGGCTCTCCGTCTCGTGGTGTCGAGGCGGGCCTCACTCACATCTGGGATGCGGAGAAGGTCCCTGTTTCCTGAACGCGCGACCTTAAATGAGCTGGTTCAGAAAAGCGGTCTTTAAATAAGCTGGGCCGGCGCCATGGAGGGCCTTAAAGGTAAGCGGCAAGATCTTGTGGATGGCTCTGAGCTCGACTGGCAGCCAGTGCAGGCGCTGTAGAGATGGCACGATATGGCATCTCAGTGGTGTCCCGGTGAGGACAGTATAATGGTCGCCTCAGGGGGCTGGGTAGGAATCCCCCTATGTTCTAGGGTTCCCCCCCGCCTACCCTATACTGTTATTAGGGGCTAGATTGATGGTGGTCTTATAAATAGGCCAGCATAAATGGTTTAGGGAAATCCAATTGATCAATCTTCACTCAAGGCAATCCTCAAAGGGTGTTGGGCCAATGCACAAATGCACTCACCTGGACGGCAGTTGAAGGGTGAGGGGGATATCATTGGCCCAGAGAAATTGGAGAGTCTGGTAAAAAAAGATTTGCAGAAAGTTCTACAGCATTTCCCTGAAAGGTTGCCCAGTTCTGTTCTATTCCTAGTTCCCTTGACACCTAAGTTTAGTTCAGTTAAAGTTAAATAGGTAATTTTAATAAAGGTTGCTCAAATTTGAATCCAATTATGTTGTCTATCTTGTTATTTCAGGAAGGCAAAGCATTGATACCCAATGACTACGCTTATATAGGGCTACTACCTCCTGCTTGCTATGGAAGGCAGCTTCAACAAAGACACACCAATGACTGTCTATTGGCTAGATTAGGGTAGAAAACTCCCAGGGAGTGTCCAGCTGCAATTCTCCACCATAGATAAGATACATATCATCCTTCTGGATCCATATCAAGTAGAACTCTCCATAGAATCAGTCATGATCTCATTGAAAATATACTGTATTTAATACAGTATGACTCCCATATCAACAGTGGATAAGTTCCTGAACTTTGCATGAATATATGAAACTACAGATTGCAATGAACAATATTGAAATTAAGGACCTCTGGAATATTTATTTATTTACATCATTTATATTCCGCTCTTCTCACCCCACAGGCAACTCAGGGCGGACCACAATGCACATATACAAGCAAACATTCAATGCCATTCACATACAACATATTTATTTATTTATTTCTTCGCATTTATCTACTGGGCCCCCTCCCCCAATGCTCGGGGCGGCTCACAACAAATTAATCGTACATAATAAAAACAAGCATATATAAAAACACAGTATGAGCAAACAGGTAAAAACAACATTAAAACAGCATATAGAACGACAATAGTCGATCACTATACAACAGCAGCAAAACAATTACAAGGAGGCTATGGGCATAGAGGCAATTTAACATTCCTGCTTCTGGTCAGATTTATGGCCTTGTAAATCACTTAAATTTAGCCTCCCCACAAAGTGGTACCTAAATTTCCTACTCGATAGATGCAACTGTCATTCGGGTTACAAAGGTCAACAACGAGCTACACAAATGGTCGAGCGCTCACCCCGACCCGGGCAGGTCTCGAACTCATGACCTTCTGGTCAGTAGAGATCTTATGCAGCTGACACCCAGCCAGCTGCACCAGAGAACCTAGAAAATATCTAGAAAGGTCAAAGGCACAGGTTTGCAGTCTGGGAGTGATCCTGGACTCATCGCTGAGTCTGGAACCCCAGGTCTCGGCGGTGGCCAGGGGAGCTTTTGCACAGCTCAGGCTTGTGCGCCAGCTGCACCCACATCTTGGGAAGTCAGACTTGGCCACGGTGGTCCACGCTCTGGTTACATCCCGTATAGACTACTGCAACGCTCTCTACGTGGGGTTGCCTATGAAGACTGCCCGGAAGCTGCAAATAGTCCAGCGCGCAGCAGCCAGACTACTAACAGACTACTGTTGCGCCACCTCCACTGGCTGCCAATTAGCTTCCGAGCACAATTCAAAGTGCTGGTGTTGACCTACAAAACCCTATACGGTTCCAGCCCAGTTTACCTGTCCGAACGTATTCTCCCCTATGAACTGTCAAGAGTGCTAAGATTGTCTGGAGAGGCCCTGCTCTTGGTCCCACCACCTTCGCAAGCGTGTCTGGTGGGGACGAGGGACGGGGCCTTTTCTGTGGTGGTCCCCCTGCTGTGGAATTCCCTCCCAAATGAAATTAGATCTGCCCCCTTCCTCCTGACTTTTAGGAAATGGGTGAAAACATGGCTGTGCAATGAGGCCTTCGCAGAATGAAGGAGATCGCGAAGCGACTAAAGTAGCTAACCACTTGATATGGACCAAATATATGGGTTAAGTTGGACTTGATTTTACTTTGGCGAAAGGCTTTTTAAATGTATTTATTGTATTGTATTTTATTGTAAATTTTATTGTAAATTCATGATGCTTTCCGATTTTAAATGTTAGCATTGAATACTTGCTGTTTGCTGGTCTGAGTCCCTCTTCGGAGGTGAGAAGGCTGGGTTATAAAAGTTTTAAATAAATAAATAAGTATTTTGTTGGATTTGAATAAATGTAACTGCGGATACTGGGCCTTCTCTCTCTCTCTCTCTCTCTCTCTCTCTCTCTCCAGACTTTCCAAAACTATAATTTGTTAACAAATACTTTGGTCAATAAATATTTTCAAACATAAGCACCATGGTTTGTGTATATCTGTCACGGCTTTGGAGGACACGTTAGTCATGCTTAATAATGAGCTCTACAAAGCATTTTAATTTTTTTATCTTTCTGTTTTTCTCCTCAAAGATATCTCTAGGTTCAGTTCGAGGAAGATGGTTATCTCTTCCCCTTCAAAGTCCTTGTTTCCAAGTATTCAATGTGTGCTCCTTATCTCAGAGTTCCATTAAAGTCCCTTTGCCACGGTATTGTTAGAAATGGCTCCCTTGGGTCAGCTGTGGGAGAGTCAAAATCTATGCTGTCACCCTTTTCTGAATAAAAGAATAATTTACCCTTGCAATCAACAAGCTGTTTACCAAGTTCTTCCGTTTAGCTTCATATTTAAATATGTACTTTATCTGCTCCTCATTCCAATGCTATGGGGCTACACTCCATAACCCTTTTGTGTTTGAAGCCAATGGGACTATTTGGTGGTAAGTGGAGTAAGGACTTAAAAATATATTTATGTTGTCTGTTAACTTGCATAGCCACTTGAAAATGGCACAAAGCTTCTCAGTTGGTTCCAGGAAAAAAATGCCACCCTTCACTGAAACAATTCTTGGACACTTGATTGTTTTTAGATTTAAATTACTTTCTGAGACTGCTCTTTTCATGCAATGTATAAAGAAATGCATCATCTATGATGCAGCCATAATGATAATATAGCAAGCATACTGACTACTTTGGAACGTTAATGTGCACTGAAACCATGGGATGCTCTTTCTTGGACCATTAGCATGTGCCTTGGGCTTTTAGAAGTGCAAATATTTTGGCTCACAAGACTCTCATTATGCCTCGGTAAAGCACACCTGTTGTGTTTGAAATCAGGATAAAAGAAACATGGCTGAGATGAGGAGTATAAATAGCTCTTGATGCCAAGGAAACTATTTTGAAGCATTTTCAGATTGCTGCTGACAAAAGAAGTGAAGACAAGTGATCCACATATATTTTAATACAATGATATGGTCACTTGTTCATAGCAATCACTCCACAGTGTTTGCAATCTTTCATAGCTAATGGTTTGTCCACCAAATTACCCCCCCCCCTTTTTTGATTTCCTTGAACATTTCAGAAGGACTGGTGCAGATGAAATATGAACGAAGTGAACAAGTATTTAAAATTTAAAACATATTGACCAAGATCCTATTGGGAACATGTTGTTGTGTTCCTACAAGTTGTTTCTGACATACAGAGACTCTAAGGTAACCTATCATGTGATTTTCTGGGAAAGCTTTGTTTGTCTTTCCCTGCTGCTGATGCCCATCCAGACAGCCTCTATATCCCAGGATCTGATCCCAGGTTTTTTTTATCCCAGATTATCTGGCAGTGCAGACTCATATAATCCAGGTTAAAGCAGAAAACCTGGGAACAGATCTTGGGATATAAGGCCTGTCTGGAAGGGCCCATTGTGAATTTACTCCCTTGTTATTCTGGGTTATTTGGCTGTGTGGAAGAGCCCCGAGACAGTTCTCTCTCTCTCTCTCTCTCTCTCTCTCTCTCTCTCTCTCTCTCTCTCTCTCTATATATATATATATATATATATATATATATATATATATGGCCTGGCCTCTCCATTGGCACCCCCTTGTCGCGGGGGGAGAGGCTTGCGTAGCCTAATGAAGTTGTGAGTTATGCTGGCTGTGGCATAGGGCCTCCCATGCCAGACAGGTCACAACCGAAGGGTCTGACAAAGAGCGTGAATGGGTAGGATGGGCTCTCAAGCCTTTTGGCAACCATCCTAAGAGATTGAAAACTCTAATTTCAAACCCGGGCAGATGGTGCTTGTCTAACCGTGTAAGGTCAACCATCCCCCGGCTTCAGCTCTCCCACAGCTTCTCCAGCCTTGAGGGGGCAATGCCAAGCCAGCGGTGGCAGAGCCAGCACAATGCTGGCTTGGCACTGTCCCCTCAAGGCTGGAGAAGCTGTGGGAGAGTGGAAGCCGGGAGGAGGGGGTGGAGCCAGGCCACCCCATGCCCCACCCCCTCCCCCTGGCTTCCTCCTCCACGTGGCTTCAGCAAGCGAGGGGCGAGAGTCATGGAGGGAGTCATAGCGGATTGGAGGCTGTCTAGGGAAACGGCCGAAGGAGGAGGTGGTGCCCCGGCCCTTTCTTCTTTTTCTTCGCCGGCGCCCGGCCCTTCCTCTTCCTCTCCCAAGCAGCAGGAGTTTGGCAGGAGGAGGGGGGAAGGAAGGAGGGCAGAGAGATTTTCTTGCGGCACAGCAGGAGGTCCATCACAGCACACTACTGTGCCGCGTCACGGCGGTTGGGAAACACTGATCTAACTCAGTCATGGGCAAACTTCGGCTCTCCAGTTGTTTTGGACTTCAACTCCCAGAAATCATAGCCATCTTACCTGCTGTTAGGAATTATGGGAGGTGAAGTCCAAAACACCTGGAGGGCCAATGTTTGCCTATGCCTGACCTAGCTGTTCAAACACTAAATAATTGGGTGCAGACACCCAGCTAGCCGGAACGTAGATGGAGCTAGGCTTTGTAGAGCTTTACACTCCATCAGATCAAAGAGGATTTGGAGCATTATATTATTTTCTGTACATGGCATTGTCTGATGAAACCATGCTGAAGTCCCTCAGTTTTTGTGTTGCTAAAAATAACAAAGCAGAACAGAAGGACTTCCCACTGTGCATTACCAGAGAAACTGAACTGAGGAATTCCTGGGCAAGTGCTGTTCTGCAATCATCGCATTCATGTATTCTGCTGTACCAGTGCAATCAGTGGAATTTCCAACTAATTAATGGTTTAAAAGTAATTAGTTACCATTCTATATTGAACTAGCTGTACCCGGCCACACACTGCTGTGGCTTTTTCTCTTTCCTGTGTCCCAGTCTATATATGTGTGTGTGTGTTTTGTGTGTGTATGTATGTATATATATGGATTTGTGTCTATGTGTACATATGTGTGCGTATATGTGTGTGTAGTTATGTATATGTGTATATGTATATGCATGTATATGTGTGTACTTATGTATATGTGTGTTTTTGTATATGTATATGTGTGTATATGTGTAGATGTGTGTGAGTACAGATGTGTGTATGTATGTGTGCATGTGTATATTACAGTGCATGTATATATGTGTGTATATGTGCATGTCTATATGTACATATGTGTGTGCATGTGGCGAAGACCAACAGTAACATCCCTTTCTGCCTTTTATACTTCCTTTCTTCCCTCTCCCCCTCATCCCTCAGCTTTTCTCTTCTCTCTGTACTCCTGCCTCTTCTCCTTCCCTTTCTTCTTTCCTTTCCCTCCTTCCTGCCATCCCTCTCCTTTCTGTTTCAGTTCTTGCTCCCCTTGTCTCCCTCCCTCCATTCCATCCCTACCTTTTTCCCTTCCTTTTGCTAGTCCCTTCACCATCTTCTACCTTTTGGATTGCCTTTTATTACCTGTCTGTTTTGCATAACGGCTCTGACTGGCCAGCACCACCAACATTCCGACACTCTAAACTGCCAGGGGGTGTGTGTGGCTCCCAGCTTCTACATTCTAACTGAGGGAGTATTTGCAAAATGCCTCTAATTGGCCAGCTCCACCAACATTCCGACACTGTAAACTGCCAGAGGGAGGTGGTGTGTGGGATCATGGGAGCAGTAGTCCATAATGTTTTTTTGGATTTGTGGCCATTGGTTCTGGGGGGGGGGTATGCATACCTCGTAGGGTTTTCTGGGTATGTGGGCTGTTTTTGTGTGTCTGCCTTGTGTGGTTTCTTTGTCCATAAGACAGGAACCACCACATGAAGGATTATATATATATATATATATATATATAGAAGATAGTTGGATGCAATTGCAGCCATAGAATTTTTAAGGCAACTCTTTACATTGGTGTTTCCTGACGACTGTTAAAATAGTAGATGAGAGGGAGAAAGGGGGGGAAGAGAGAGGGAGACATGTGTGTGTGTGCATGCGTGCACATTGGAGAATCATTTATTCTTCCTTCTGATATTGCCTGTCCCCGGCTGCATCCCTGGTGAACTCATGCTCAGAGTGGCTGCCTGCCTGAAGACCTGAGGCTGACAAACCTTGCAATCGTTGTGATGGATAAGGAAGCAAATATTTGCAGGAAGAGTGCAATGAATGGGATTGTGGCTGACAAGATTGAAGTAGTCAAAACCAGAGAAGCAGAGATTACAGTGGCTGAGTGATGCTAGATAAGAGCCTGGCTAAGAGCTGTGGCAGTCTGGGCAAAGAAAAGAGCTTGGATCTCGGAGAGTATTATGAAAGGGAGAAAAAGCCACAGAGGCTGAAAGTTTCTAATGAATGAAATTCAAACAGCCTATACACAAAACTAGGGAGTGTTCCAGCAAGTACAACAGCTGTAGAAATTAGGAAAGCGTGCCCAGCTTTTTATGAACCTTTCGTATTTTCTAATATTCTAGTTATTTTCATGACATGTAATGGAAATCAATAATGCACTTCATATCGGTATAGCTTAGCTTCCTATAAAAACAGTAAGCTGTACAGTGCAATTCAGCCCACAAAATTTCAGTGAAATTTATATTGAATTAAGTGAGTAGGACCACTTAATTCAATAACTACCATTTCTGAAAACAAGTAGAATTACTGACTAAGGGATTTTTTAAAAATTTGATTGTGAGTTAAGAATACCCTTTTTTGTTTTTGAGACTATTAAACTATAGAATATTATGTTGATTTCTTTCCAAATTTAAAGCATAGCACATGGTATGAAAACACAATCTCAAGAAAACAGCAACATTTTAGACGGTCAAAGTGTTATTTTCCTCTGTTGCTGTTGTTTAGTTTTGTGTGCCTTCAAGTCATTTCTGATTTATGGTGACCTTAATGGGGCTTCTAAGGTTAACTATATGTGAGTTGCCCAAGGTCACCCAATTGGTTTAAATGGCCAAATATTCAAACCTTATTTTCCAGAGTTGTAGTTCAACAACAACAACAACAAAAATAGTAACTATATACTTTATTTATATTCCACTCTATCTCCCTGACGGGACTCAGAGTGGATTATAGAATACATATATAGTAAACATTCAATGCTGTTATACAAATAACAACCAACCAAAAAGTATATAGAAATAAGCGAAATAAGATCAACTTCTCCCCTCCTTTCCTTTAGAAAAAAGCTAAAGACGTGGCTGTGGGACCGGGCGTTTGGTTGATGTGGAGCAGCGGACGAACAATCTGAGTAGGATAGGGTTGTTTTGGCGGACTGTAGATTGGCTGACAGCCTATGAATATGGAATGGGGATTATGGGGAATTTGATATGTAACTGTTTTTAATCTGCTTTGTCGTATTTTTTTGATGTTGTTCTGTTCTTGTATGCAGCATTGAATTGTTGCCTTTTGTGAGCTGCCCTAAGTCCCCCTTCGGGGGTAGAGAAGGGTGGGTTAGAAATGAAATAAATAAATAATAAATAAATAGATAGAGGCAAGGCTTCCCTTTTTTACATCTCCGGCATCTGGAGGCAGTGCTTCTCGGCTATGGAGAGGTGCTGTTGTTCCATTTTTCCATGCCAAAGAGCCTGTTGTCCATGGACACCTTCCTGATCGAATTGCCAGCATGTTTTTAAAGCATCTTTTACCTCCCTGCCAAAGTGGTACCTATTTATCTACTCATATTGCTGTTTTCAAACTGCTAGGTAAGCAAAAGCTAGGGCTGATGACAGGAGCTTAGCCGACCCACGGCTTATTTATTTATTTATTTTTATTTACTTTGCTTCTAGATCTTCTCTCTCAGCCCAAAGGTGACTCGAGGTGGTGTACAAATAGCAGGAAATGCTCAAGACAAACATATCAACAATTATCAATACAATTCCAACATATACAAATTAGCATTTAATGTTAAAAACACAATATCAGCGTCTCATTATTAAATCGATTTCCAATTCCATCGTCATCGTTCCTTAGGTCTCAATTTGATAATCATACTACATCTGCAAATGCCCGGTCAAATAGCCAGGTCTTGACTTTCCTGTGAAATGTCAGGAGGGAGGGGGCTGATCTGATGTCATTAGGAAGGGCGTTCCAAAGCTGAGGAGCCACCACTGAAAAGGCCCTGTCTCTCGTCCTCACCAATCACGCCTGCAAAACAGGTGGGACCGAGAGCAGGGCCTCTCTGGATGATCTTAAGCATCTTGAAGGTTCATAGGAAGAGATGCGTTCAGACAAGTAAGTTGGTAAGTTAAGGGCTTTAAAGGATAAAGCCAGCACTTTGAATTGTGCCCGGTAGCAAACTGGTAGCCAGTGGAGCTGGCGCAAGAGAGGTGTTGTGCGCTCCCTGAGTGCCGCTCCTGTTATCAACCTGGCTGCTGTCCGTTGGACTAGTTGAAGCTTCTGAACAGTCTTCAAAGGCAGTCCCACATAGAGGGCGTTGCAGTAATCTATACAGGATGTAACTAGAGCGTGGACTACCGTGGCCAAGTCAGACTTCCCAAGGTATGGCTTGAACTGTCGACCTTCCAATTGACAAGATTTTCTGTAGCTGGTGGTTTAATCACTGTGCTAGCCACATCCCTTCAAAAGTCAAACCATTACACCACACTAACTCCCTTTCCTCTGAGAGACAAAGAAAAATAATACAAATATTAATTCTAGAAATTTCCGCTAGTATTGCCTCTTACCCTATCCTAGAGCTTGTACAAATCTGTTATAATTATCCATTAAAGATAACCTATTAGGAAAAATCTGCATAGCTTTCATTGGTGTTGTCTTTTGAAAGCAATATACAAAATAAAACTCCATTGTTCATTGAAATCCTCACTTCTTCAGATTATGCATTGATGTTCCCAATGAAAAAGCATGCAAAAATGGGAGAAGCTCTGTTACTGGACAACCTCTATGTCCCATTCATGAACAATACATTCAGCAGAGAAAAAAGTTTGGTTAGATGCAAGATATTTAGGGTGATTGTATTTGGAAATGGACTTATGAGCAAGAAAAAAAGATCAATTCAGCATACAAAGAAAGTGAAAGGGATCACATGCTTATTGTGAATTGTTTTTTTTAATCACTGATTTTTCTTCTACGTCTTTAAGGATCCAAAGCAATGATTCAGTTGGTTCTTATGATGATAAGTGATGGCCATGTCAAACAATTACTCTAAGATGTAGAGCAAAATCATGCATAATAGTAGAGGAAAATGTTATATTTAGGCAAAATGTAGATTGATGCCACCCAAATCTCTTTAGAGAGTGGAATAATGAGAGAAAACACTTGATGGATGCATGCCTTACTCTATTTACATAACGTGGATTCAATATATTTACAATATATTTGCATTGGGAAAATATATATCCAGCCACTGAGAAAGAATAACAGGGTTTTACCAATATGCTTATACATTAATAATATTACTCAGCAATTTGATGTTTCAAGACCCAGGGTGAATTACTTATTATAAACCCATATACCGCTATCTGTCTTTATCTTTTTCTCTGTGTGGGTCATAATGGCTTTGATTGTTTTCAAAATTACATTTGGACAGGATATGACTGTTACATGAGAACTCTCCAACCGATATCATTTCCCTCACTCATAAAATACATTACGTTGCTCTGTGCACTGAGCCAAGTTGTTAATGAAGGAAGCTATAACCTAACCTTTGTGCTTTTGACCAGCCATTATGAGAAACTGGCATTTTAGAAAGCACTTCCTCAAAAACGAAACTGACACATTTATGAATATTGAAGTTAGGTTTACTTAATTTTTCAGCTGGACTCGAGGCATTATTTTGTTAGTACTAGTTTGGCTGTTTCAGATAGCTAGATATATCTACAGAATAAAACTATTATTATTATTATTATCATTTTGTTTATATAGTGCCGCCGTGAGCAGAGCAGCGTTTTTCCATCTGCGCCAGGCGAGGCGGCTGGCGCCCTACCTTTCCGGTGACGACCTAGCCGCAGTAATCCAGGCCACAGTCATCTCGAGACTGGACTACTGTAACGCCCTTTACATTGGCCTTCCTTTGTCGGTAATCCGGAGACTGAAGATGGTGCAAAACGCTGCGACTCGACTGCCGGCTGAAGTGACACTAACATGCCACATCACACCAGTCCTCCAGCATTTGCACTCGCTTCCCATTGAGTACCGGATTGCCTTCAAAGTGCTGGTGTTAACCTTTAAGGCCTTGCATGGTCTGGGGCCAGTGTATCTGAAGGACCGCCTCTCCCTGCACATTCCCCAGAGACCACTACGGTCCATGGACCAAAACCTATTGGAGGTTCCATCACTCAAGATTTGCTGATTGTCATTGACTCGGCAGCACACCTTTTCTGTAGGAGCGGCTACCCTGTGGAATGCCCTCCCAGCAGAGGCACGAGCAATAACGGAGTTACAGGCCTTCAGGTGGGGCCTGTAAGACTACCCTGTTCCACCAGGCATTTAATCTCTAAGGTTGTGCTTTCCATTCTGGTCCTAATCTGTTTTTATTCTGTTTTTAACTATGTTGTGTTGTGTATTAATTGTTGTGAACCACCCTGAGCCTTTTTGGGAAGGGTGGTATATACATCGAAATAATAAATAAATAAATAAATAAATAAATCTATGTACATGGTGCATGACAAGTAAAAGAACAAAAAACAGTGGGCCCTTGCAAAGGCGTACAATTTAAAATATCGGTATATACACAGAGGGTTGGGAAGATAATAAAAGATAAAACTATACACAAAGCAAAAACAATAATAGGAAAATACTTCCCACTCAGATCAGTTCTATTAACTCATGGCAATAAGGTTGCATTTCACTAACAGAGTAATTCTAGCCATTATCTTAAATGGAATTTCCTCCCAGATAAAAGGGCATAGTATTGAAGGCTCAGGTTTTTTCAAAGCTGATCTATAATGGTAGAATATAATACATAGCATTTTATCAGCTGCTTAACTGGACACTGACAAGGGGAGTTCCTTACTTTTCAAGCCTAACTCTAACAGGATTTTGTGGGGTGCATTATGTATGCAAATATAGAAATAATGGTTTATAGCAGGGGTGCCCACACTTTTCAGCATGTGAGCTACTTATAATAAAACCAAGACAGAAAGATCTACCTACCTCCTCAAGGCTGGAGAGGGGAGGGGCGGGGGTGGGGCTTGGCTCTGCCCCCCTCTGGCTTCAGTTCTACCAGCAGCTTTTCCAGGCTTGAGGATGGCAGTGCCAAGCCAGCCTTGTGCTAGCTATGCCACCACTGGCTTGGCATTGCCATCCTCAAGCCTGGAGAAGCTGCTGGGTGTGCCAAAGCCGGGGGAGGGAGTGGGGCTTGGTGCGGCCTGGCTCCGCCCTCCTCTGAAAAGCACCCCATCCTGGGATCGACCTCCTTTAATCCCGAGATCGACTGGTCGATCGTGATCGACTTCCTGGGCAGCCCTGGTTTATAGCATTGCAGAAGGAAGTTTGAGAAGGAGGGCATTTGTGTGGTGTCACTCTGACTGAGGAATTCCCCCCTCAGCAAGGTTTATCTACCACAGGCATGGGCAAATTTCAGCCCTCTAATGTTTTTGACTTCAATTCCCATAATTCTTAACAGCCAGTGCAATATTAGGAATTGTGGGAGTTATTGTAGTTCAGCCTGTGATTGTGCCTGATGTCAATGGGGATGATGGTTTTCCTGGGCCTGTGTCTGACGTCAATGGGGATGACAGTTTTTCTGGGCCCGAGGCAATCCCAGGCCTTGCTGAGAGGCCCAAGGCTTCTCATGAAGGGAGTGTTTCTCCCATAGATTCCCAAGGTCAAATTCCTGGGAGAGACCCACAGCAGCCTTTCTCTGAGAAACTGTCTTCTGAGAATTATTTGTCAGGTGCAGAATTTAATGAGTTTAAAGACAGAAAACAAGATTTTTGTAAACTAAGGCAAAGTTCTTAAGATCAGTAGAGGTCAGTCCATCTGCTAGAAAAGAAAGATAAGAAATCCTTATCTGGTTGTAAGGCAAAATAAAATGCTTTCCTTTCGGTTCATGGGACAGGAAAAGCTTTATGTGATATGAGGAAAGGGTTCCAGCTCAGTCTTGTCAGTGTTGGCATTTCATGATGGTCTTGTTTCCAAGTGGATTTTTAGTTTCCTGTTTCAAGTTTTGCCAGGTCCCTGTTCTGGGTATTGGATTCCCATGCTGCCTTGTTCCTTTGGGTTTTGCATCTTTGGATCTTGTGTTTTTACCTTTGTATCCTGAAGTTCATAGACTATACGTTCTCTCTGGGAAATACTGTTTGGACTATACTGTTTATATTATTTGTATTGCTTTGCTTACATATATCCTTCAATAAACTGCTTGCTGATTTTACTATACTAATGTGGTGTCTAAGAACAGAGGTCTTCCTTGTCTGGGATACAACAGTTGAAGTCCAAAACTTTTGGAAAGCTGAAGTTTGCCCATGCCTGATCTAGCACATACATTATAATTTGTTCAGCATGACACAGACACCTTTTCATCATCCCAGGCATTAAAAATCTAGAAAAAATATATAGTTCAGCACATTTACTGTATATACTCACTCATACATTAGGTGGAAATATATTTGACAAAAATTAATCCCAAACTCCTGAGTCATAGAATCATAGAGTTGTAAAAGACCACAAGGGCTATCCAGTCCAACCCCCTGCCATGCAGGAAAATCTATGTCAGACTGCAAATAGACTCAATATTATTGAATATTGCATATCAGTTATGATTTTTAAAAGGCACGTTTTAACTGAAGAGGATTTTTTAATTTTTCATGTGTGAGATGGTATGAGATGGAACAAGATTGTATAATACCAAAACTGACAATTGTCTTTCCCCTGGTTAGAGATACAAAAGGGTTGGTTTCCACAAACCAATTCAATTCATCACATCTCTCTCTATTAGGGCTGCTTGATTTAAAAAAAAAGTTTCAAAACTCGTTTTGGGTATAGTCACAGATTGCGTTTCGGATTATTTAGGCTTCCGAAAAATTCCAATAAATTTTGGAAATATTTCTGAAATTCGGAAGTCTTCAGAAGTCTTCAAAAATGGCGTCAGTTTCCAAAGTGGGCAAAAAAATCAGCAGAAGGGAGTGTCAGCTGTTAGCCATCAGCCAATGAGCAATCAGCAAGAAAATAAGAAAATGACATCCAAAATTCAGAAATTCGAATTTTGGATTTCGGAATTCCTATTGGGAGGGCTGCTCTCGAAATTGCTTTAAAAAGTCAGAAGTATCCAAAAAAACTTCTGAAATTCGGGCTTATCCAAAATTGTATAACAGTCTATATATGAGGAAAACAGATGTGATTAATGGGATCTTTTTCAAGAAATGCTTTTTTTACTTCTAATGTGAAAAGTATTATTTGTTAGCAAAATTAGACAGGCAGCCTAGGGACAAAACTAAGGCTTAGCATTTTCTAGATGTGTAATTGTCTCTTTCCTCCTATTTTGGGACTGACGTTAACTTTACAATACCTTAGAGTTGGTCACCCTATTAGCTTCTTTGTTTAGATGTTTAGATTTGAACACTGGTTTTGTGAATCCAAATCTAGTATTGCAAGCACCATTGTCAACTGAGGGCCCCTTCCACGCAGCCATATAACCCGGATATCAATGCAGAAAATCCCACAATATCTGGTTTGAACTGGGTTATCTGAGTCCACACTGCCATATATTCCAGTGGAAAGCAGAAAATGTGGGATTTTATTCAGCTGTGTGGAAGAGGTCTGAGTTTCTAATTCAGAATGAGGATATAAATAATGGAACAGGGTGTGTGTGGTTTCCAATAGGTCTTATTAATTGATATGCACACTGTAGCAAGATTAAGCTAATCATGACCTAAATGCTGCTGACCCATAACATTTCAGAGAAAGAAATGCAGAGGAGCCGAACTTTCTTCTTTTCCATGTTTAGTATGCGCTTGCTGTCCTTTACATCTGCCAATCATTGAGCCTGGAAATATCAAAACTAGAGTTTTAGAACTGAGTCAAATATTTGCAATGAGCTTTGAATTCAGGAAATGTCATCCATTCACAGAGTGCAAACTGAACTGGAAAATTGCCTTTCTATTATCACTACAGAAGCTTACCATAGAGGCCTTTGTCACTCCATCATCAGTGAATTCACTATTTGATATGTGTGAATTCACATCTCCCTGTTTGGCAGGGCTGCCATAGAAGTTGATGAATCTGCCCGGGGAACAGCTTGGAACAATAGTACAACAAATCCAGTCTGTTAAGATTTAGCTTTATGTTATCATTATCAAAGAAGTTGTGCAATACAGCAAATTACTTGTTAAGTTAAATGTGTAGTTATTGACTGGGTTTTTTGGTTAAAGAAATCCTGAAAGAACGATGTTGTTGACACCATTGTATTCAAATGGCCTAATTTGTGGCTTGCTCCATTACGTGAACTTTTTGTGACTTAAGTTGCCTTCCCCACACAGGCAGTTTTCAGATACCTTGGTTTACAAAATCTACAACTGAAATGCTAACTGAGATGTCTCCGCAGCTTGGGGATCCTCCTTGACTCAGCACTGACACTTGATGCTCAGGTGTTGGCGGTAGCCGGGAGGGCCTTTGCACAGTTAAAACTTGTGCGCCAGCTGCGACTGTACCTCGAGAAGTCTGACTTGACCATGGTGGTTCATGCCTTTGTTACCTCAAGATTGGACTACTGTAATGCACTCTATGTAGGGCTGCCCTTGAAGACGGTTAGGAAACTACAGCTGGTCCAAAGGTCGGCAGCCAGATTGTTAACTGGAGCAAGTTACAGTGAGCGGTCAACTCTCCTGTTTAAACAGCTACACTGGCTACCGATAAGTTTCTGGTCCCAATTTAAGGCGCAGATTATTACCTATAAAGGTCTAAACGGTTCAGGACCTGCCTATCTGCGTGACCGTCTCCTCCCCTATAAACCCACATGATCCTTAAGATCTTCCGGGGATGCTCTTCTTCTTTTTCTTCTTCTTCTGTATCTTTGCATTTCTTTTTTCTGCCTAAATTGAGCATATATGCTATTAATCATTAAACATCACAGAAGATTGTCTGGATTAGAGAATTTGAATATTTAATTAAAGATTAAACCTACTAATTATTTACAGATAGTCTAGTCTGATTGAAATGAATGGGACACTAATGCATATCCCATCGATTCAATAACTGTACTCTGAGACTGGCAACTGACTATAATCCTTATGGTTATCCTGATAGCAAATACTCTAAGGTATAATATAAATATTCAAAGATATTCAAAGATATGAATACATGAAATAAACTGGATTCCTAGAGTGTAGAAATATAGTATATATAATTACACACTATCAAATATCACAGTACTGTCACACTCCAGGAGATGTGGGCACTCTAAATGCACTCACACAACTGCTTGTCTCAGCCAAGCAGTTCCCAGGAGAATTAAACTCTCTGCTTTTGCAGATTTTCATGGCCTGACACTCCAAACCCCACAATCCCTGAAGCCACAGGCCCAACAAGTACATGTTCCTAACACTGTGTTATATGTGTGGACAGTGTATAATCTGCAATAGAATAATGCCTGGACCATTCAATACACTGCTGAATTAACAAAATATACTGTCGTGGTTGAGCAATCTGAGTCTGTAGTTGCTACAAGTAGTAACTCGGCAGAGGAGAGTTTGGAGGACATGACCTTGGAAGAGGGAGGTTTGGGCAGTCCTCCTGCAGCTGGGAGAAAGAGGGCTGCAAGTGATGAGCATTTGGAAGAGGCAGAGCATAGGAGGAAGGTCCGACAAATACTTAGGGAGCCTACCAGTGATGAGACTTTTGAGGGGTTTGATGTGGAGTTAACTTCAGAAGACAGTGATACTGAGCTGGACTCAGCGCTGGTACAGGAGGTCAGGATGTGGTAAACGCTGAGTCCAGCGAAAGCTCATTTTTTGGTTTTTCCAGCGACCTTGATTGGCCTAGTGGGGATGTGGAACGGGACTGGGGTTCTTTAACTGAACAGCAAAGGTGGAACACACCCAGGACTGCAGCTGAGAGCATTAGGGCGGAGTTGGGTGGGGAGTCTGATGACTCTGATTTGTAAGGGTATAACAGTAAGGCCTGGGGATTTGGGAATTTGCGGTCGGCCAAGGTGTTGCTGTGGGTTGTTAGGTCCTGTATCGTGTATCTTGTGGGTTCCTGTCCTGGTCTTTTGATTCCCAGCAAGCTGTGAGTATTTGGGCTGTGTTCATGCTGGTTTCTGGGAGCTGCTATGGCAGCTCTAGCTGATATTGTTGCATGTTGGGGGTTGGGAGTTTAATGTGTGCTTTTATGTTTAGTGTCTACCGCGTCCTGTTTGAACATTTCCTGTGTTGCTGTGAGTGTCTGGTATTGTATAAGGGTGAGGGGGAGTTTGCTGTGGGTTGCGGGGTTTTTCATGTGTTTATTTGTATACCCAGCTCCTGGTATGTGAAGCACTCCTTCTTTCCTTCTTTTGGACGGGTCTTCACATCAATATCTGCCAGCCACGTTCCTGTTCAAGATTATTTATTGAAGGCGGACGGCTTCTGCTTTGTTTTTCGGGTGTGGGTTATTCTTGGAACGCCGGACTAAGGCTATGTTTTGTTGGCAACATATACAATATCACACGAATATAATACACAATACAAACAAATCCCGTTAAATAGTGCAAATATAGCATTTCATACAATTTACACGAGGGTGAGTCTTAAATCAGGTAAGTCCATACACAAACAGTATCAAGCCAGCAAAGATGTTAGTCCCACAAAGATGTTAGTAATACAAGAGGCTGAAGTAAAGTATCTCTGGGACACCCTCGACCGAAAGATTCTACACAGTGTTTCGTTTGGCCTTTAACTTTAAACCCCCATAGCAAGGACTTGGTTAAAATTGTACGCAGGTATTCGCCTCTCATTTCTTCTACAGAAGGTTTAGAACAATTCCCAATTATTGCGTATAAATGCACAAAAAACACCAGAGACATATTGACACATACGGATCATACCATATGTAATTCAAGGAGTTTACTGTCCCCAGGAACTAGGCCTTGTGGTAGATGTTCAATTTGTCCACAAATTTACTGTGATAAAGAAATGTATAACCATTCTTTAGGTCGAGGGTGTCCCAGAGAATGATCCAGGCATTATTCTATTGCAGATTATACACTGTCCACACGTATAACATGGTGTTAGGAACATGTACTGTGATATTTGATAGTGTGTAAATTATATATACTATATTTCTACACTCTAGGAATCCAGTTTATTTCATGTATTCATATTTTTGAATATTTATATTAGACCTTAGAGTTTTTGCTTCTCAGTTGTGGTAGCTAACCCAACGTGTTTATTTTGCTTATCCTGATAGCCCCAGATAGAATAGTTCCAGGGAATCAACTGTTGAGTAGTGAATCCATACATAGATAAAATGTCATTTTTGAAATAATATTTTACTAGTTATTTTCCAGTACATTAAAAAAGAAAAAATATATACAGACAAATCAAAGAAATGTAACTTTCTACCCAAAGTTTTGTAAATCAAAAAACATGTAAATTCTTGATCTATGTCTTCCAAAGAAGAAGGTATATTGTTTAGCTTCTTCATATTAAA